>BMAO01006702.1:0-23667 GCA_019973975.1 Trichonephila clavata
TTTATGTGGGTTGTGAATGCTGTTAAGTTGAAATTGGCTCTCGAGTGAAGTTGCTATTAAATCTGTTTTGTTTGTGTCGCTGAGAGCAATGCCGTGAGGTCCGTTGAGTGCAGAAATCGGGGTGGCTTTCTTCCTTAATGCTTTGGCAGTTCTCCAAAGAGTACAGTCCTCAGCATCCAGAGAAGTAAGGTGGTCTCCCATGCTTGTTGTCTGTATGTGTAGGATTTTCTTTTAGTGATGTTTTGTAGTCTGTTTAGATCAGTTTTATGGTGGGGGTGTCTTGTATATTGCCAAATTTTTCTAGCTCTATTACGAGCTCAGAGTAGTTGTTTGAGCTCACCCTGTACACATATGGAGGCTCCGAAGGGTTGATCGGTTTAGAGGCTTTAAGGCTCCCGGTGACACGCCACCACGAAAACCCGAGTGTAATGTTAATCCTATGGAGTTTCTTATAATTCAATTTACGTCTAAGGTATTGCTTTTAACTGTATGAAACAAAATGCATCCTAAAGATTTAAAAAAAATTAATTTTTCTCTTGATTTCGATTTTTTTAAAAAAAATTCTAAATATTTTTAAATATTTATTAAAAGCTTGAAAATTTACATTTAGTGCGTTGAAACGATCATAAAAATATTTTCAATTATCGGATAAAAAAAGTTTTTCAGTGGAAATTCTTTATTTTTTATGCTCTTTCAAACGCATATACTTTAAAAATTTTAAACTAATTTATATTTGCGAGTAATTAAATAAGTCAGCATTGTATATTTGGAATGAGGGGAAAGTAAACTTGTAACTCCGCCTTCTTGCGGAAGGATACATGAAATTTTCCCTGCGTTCCCTTGGTGAAAGCGGGTAATTTATGACTCTTCGGAAGATTGTGTAACAGAGATGTCCCCCCCCCCCCTCAAAATGGGTCTTGTTTTCTAAGAATCTATAGGCATTCAAGATACTATTTACAATTACATCATTCTTAGGAAAGTTTGAGTCTGTGCTTGAAAATAACTACAAATACATTTTGTACAAAAAGCTATGCTCTGTTTTTTATTCCACCTTTCTTAAAATTATTTATATATACTAAATAAGCTATATTTTATTAATAATTAAAATGAACAATTAATATTTATTAAATGCATTTGAATCGTCAGGATAAAGTGAATCAGATTTCGCATTCTTTTCTTACATATCTCCAAAATTGAAATTCCTGTGTTTTTTTCCAAGTTAAAGTTATTTGAATATCAGCTGTTTTAAAACTTATTTTGCACAGTTTATTTCAGTTATTAAATAAAATGGATCATCGTCGCAGCTTCAAAAAAAGATTATTTCTTTCGGCTAAACGAAAAAAGAATATAGGACAGAATTTCAGGAATTGGAAAGAAAAGTGTGTATTTCTTTTTTTTCTAAATTCTTGTTCCGCTGTTCATTTCAAATATTGTGAAAATTTCCACACACTAAATGGATTTATTGATCATCGCATTTTAAATAAGATTCAAATATTCCGAAGATGAAATACCATTGATTTAAAATAAATCAGAAAGTTTTCCATAATTTTAAGAATATTTTTAGTAACATTAATAGTTTCTTCTTAAAACATATAAATTTCAATTAATTTATTTACTATTGCTACTGATGTTTTTATTCCGTTTTTATTTCCTTCACTGAAAATTCAACTTAGAAATAACATTGCAGAAATTTTTTTTTTTTAAATTTCTGTCTGGAAAGCAGTATCTACATTTTGCATTTTCATTTATACATGTGTTTCATATATTATTCAAGATAACTCATCACTGCTTTTTTTTTTTCAAAATGAATTCTAAGTTAATGCGCTATGAAGAATGCACTGCAAGTACAAATACAGGCAAATAGTTCCACAATTTTAAAGTTCAAGCCCAGCACCACTAAAGACCCGCCGTGTAGGGGCGCGATGCACGTTAAATCTGTCGAGAGCTCAAACGTCCTTCCTTTGGTGTGGTGTGGTAGTTAGGAGATGAGGTGCTATCTCAGGTGTCATCCCCGTCACTTGAACATGGTTCAAAATTGTAGAGGTCCGTTACCAAAAGCTCTCGTGTAGCTGAACAGTGTGACGTTAATATTCACTCACTCACTCCACAATTTGAATGTTTAACATCTGAGGAATTAGAGATTTTCCCCAAAAATTCCGGGAAATTCTGATTGGAATGGGGTTGTACGAAAACACTTTCAAGTTCAAAGGGTTCCTTGAGTTGAAAAAGTTTGAAGACCACTGCTCTAGAGCCATATATGTTATTTGCGACAGACTTCGTAATTCTAAGCCAAGGGTGGCCAACCCGCGGCCTTGAATAATTTTGTGTCCCTCGAGATTCATTAAAAATATGATTATTTTGTACAATATTTTTGTTTTTTATGTAGTGTTTTGTAACAAATATATACTTCATAACTGTTTCTATTTTATTACCTTTCTTTTATTTTAATACATTCTTAGAAGTGTGCGGTATTGCAGCGCAGCATCACACTCGATTCCTGTAACTCCATCGCGCTGCCTATTGCTAGAATTAGACATATTTGATCCTTGCATTATTATTATAAATTATCTATGCTTGTATAGATGAAAAATAATGAAATCAATAATAATTCATTCCGTTTTAAATTTTCATTCCAATAAATGTTTGTGATGGGTCTAAATATAATATAAAGATATATAATTTTTGTTTGCAGCCCGCAGGATTATAATGTTTTTCCGAAGTGGCCCGCAAGGTCATTTGAGTTGGCCATCCCTCTTCTAAGCCAAGATCGGATAGCCAGAATGACACTTGAGTTTACAGTTTCTTTGTATTCTTCATGACCTTTTTTGAACTTGGGAATCTCGCGTCTTTAGTCATTATGGTATATAATCCTCCACGGTTTTAAAAGCTGATTTAAATTATTTTTATTTTTTTAAAAAATATATTGCTGGTTTCTGTTTGTGATATTAAAAATAACATTAGTGTGATAAATAAGAAAAATATTTAGTATGATTAGTGAAAAAAGTTAATTGAAATTAAAATCTGGAATACAATAATTTTAAAACGATTTTGTGATTTACCGAGACGAGTAAATCCATAGCAGAATGTATGGGAGATTTTCGACAAAAGAAAAGTGAGGAAAAAAAATTAAAAACTGAAGGAGTACAGCAGAAAAGAATTGCACAAAATTCAACTCCACGCAGCAGGTATTTTTTTTTTTTTTGCAACGAACACAAATCTCTCAGAAACAAACGGCCGAACCAATTACTGCTTTACCAAATCTGTTTGTCAGTCAGGTAACTTTACGATTGTCCGCTCATAGCTTTTTTGAATGATGAGCTCAAGCTCGAAATGAACACAAACCGAAATATATCGACAGCTAACAGTGGTACTGTTATTGACGTTGTTTTTCAAAGGTTATTAAATACTTTAAAATCTCAAGTATATGTGTCAGATTTTAGTCATCATAAGTGTATTGTGTGTGTGTCTTCCCCAAATTGAACAAGAATATTTATTTTTGCTAAAAAATTACATGACTCTTTGTGTTAATTAAATAAAATTTTCATTAAAGATAAAATTATTTAATAGAAAGTTATTTCCAATCATACCCGATTAATTTTTTCCAGGATTTATCTTACTATTGCGTATTTACCAGGATAACATGTCATGTTACACATCATATGCGACTACTGTAAGACTCGTTCCTTTTTTTTGTAACTGTATTTATATTAGAAATTCCAACACTAAAACTATTCTTCCAAAAAATTGTGTGGGTCCCAAAACCAATACTCAATATACTTTATCAGTGGCGTAGCTAGGTATCCAAAGGTCTTGGTGCAAAAAAAAGAGAGAATATTGGTGGAGTTTTATTAATTAAAAATATATTAGAGTATTATATATATATATATATATATATACAAAGCTGGTTCACATCAGCCCTGTGTCAAGCTCTGCAGAACATAGGAAAGCAAAGCTACAAACTACTTACATGTATGCATATGAGTTTTCTTGTGAATTTAGTGATTGCCCAGGTTCGATTTGACATGTGATAGACAGGAAATGATAAAAGGAATATGCACAAACAAGAAAATACAATACAAAATTATTATAATTATTTAAAATAAAACACACGAAAAAACAGAGGAGGGGGGTCAAAATTACACCAGTCTGTTGCAGATACCAGATTGTGAAACATTGAAAATAGCTTATTATGAATCATATTGTTATAAAAAATAAAATGACCAAGAAGAAATAGCTTCCTGTGTAGTTTTTTTAGATGTATGGTAAGACATTTCATGGAACTTGATGTTTATTTTCAAGTAAAGATTATAGAAAAATGAAAAAATTGAAAAATAATATAAACTTTTTAATAAGTAAAATTCGCAACACTATACACAAACAAAGGAAAGAATTTAGGGGAATTCCTTACAAGTTTGAAATTACTTTCAACGGAGTTGCCATGATTACAGCTATGTAACAATCTTTTATATTTATACCTCAATTATGGGAGAAATTATCGCAAGCTCGACTTGCTTGGTGGTCAAGGCGTGAGGGTCCCCTGAGCTCAAGGCAGGCACGGCACTACCTAGCCCATTGGTAGTTACGCCACTGTACTTTATTAAATTTATATAAGATTTTTTTTTGTTACATGTCTTAAACCGTTTTTAAATAAAATTATTGAACTGAATCGGAAATAAAGAACTGACCTGAAATATTTCAGGAAAGAGAATAATTTAAATCACATTACACTATTAATTCCATTAATTTTATAAATTTCTCTTGTCATTAAACTGTTTAAAAAAGGATTTTGATGCAATTTAGTATTGAAGAATATCACAGAAAATTGTTTTGAATGTATAGAAATATATATATATATATAAAGGTTTTTGCCTTAACTAAAACTTATATTTTTATAAAATTCAAATGAAAAACTGATGTTCCTCAAAACAGAAACGAAACAGCGGAAAAAAAAGCAGTTTCTTTGTACAACTAGAATGTCGGGCACAGTTTTCATGTAATTGAAAACTGCCGTGGGGTGGGCCGTAAAAGAGGGGTCAGTTGTCATATAAATAGTCTTCAGTTGGTTGTAAACTGGACCCTCCAAGAACAAAAATAGAAGGCGAAAGAGGGGGGGGGGTCCTGTCTCGAGTTCCCTTTGCACTTAGAATCCCTCTCTCAACTGTTGTAGAAGAGGCTTGTATGATTCTGTGACGTCATTTTCTTTCATCATGACAGCTGTCAGAACATAATCATCAGAAAATGGGATCAAGTAAATGCAAATTTGGAAAAATAATAGCTTGAAAAAAATGTTTATTTCAAAGTCAAGAAAATATTGAAAATTAAGAAAAAAAGGCATATAATTTATCTTTTATGAAGGAACTATTTACCTCCGATCATTAAGACCAGTACTCATGAGTACTTGGCCTTTCTTTTAGGAACGCCCATTCCCCCCTCCCAGAAGAGGGCGCATTCATCGTTTTAGAGTTGGAATTTCTGTCTATGGGACCCTTAATATGGGAGCTAAGAATATCAGTCGTGAGGTTGCTGAATGGGAGTCAATATCCCGGGTTGAATTGGCAGAGGGAAGGTCAAAGTTATCATAATGTGCAAGAGTTTTGGTGAAAACGCTCCAGGTTGTATTTACTTGAGGGGGTGGGATTTCAAAAAATCTTTCTAGGAAAGTATAATTTAATGGGATTGTGGTCAGAGCTTAATTCAGGTAGGGAGTCTATTGTACAAGGCCAGTCAATATTTTTGAAAAGTGCATCATCTAAAATAGAAGAAGAATCATATCCGTATCTAGTTGGGGTGGGGGAGCATAAAGATCGATATTGTTATTTATTATATAATTAAATAGTCTGTTGCCTGTGGTGTCGCTGTGAGGATAACCCCACGACGTATGCTTAGCGTTGAAGTCACCTGCTAGAATGGCTATGTTATTGATATTAAAAATTTTATTCAGAACGGGACCTATATTTTTGAAAAAGTCGTTATTTGGTAGGATGTAGATGGATGCCACCAGAAGGGGCTCGTCGTCAGTAGGAATAATAGTAATTAACGTCGCCTCTATACTAGTAGGGAGGGGTGGGGTGGGAACGTGATAATGCGAAATAGTTCTTTTTATGAGGATCGCAGTTCCACCCCAGACAGGGGCTGGCTGGGTTCTGTCGTTCCTGTAGCAATTATAGGTGGGAATATTGAAAGAATGTTCTGGTCTCGGGTGTGTTTCCTGTAGTAAAAATATATCTGGGAGTGCTTATCAATCAATGAAATCGCGTATCTCAACAATACGCGATCTAACTCCGTCTGCGTTCCAGGAGTATATTTGAAGCCCGAAAAAAGAAGTAGCCATCGTTAATTGCTATATTGGAAATTGAGGAGCATACTCCTTTAAGCAAATGATTTAATTTATCTGCCGGGTTTTGGCAGTTAAAAGATTTTTTCATTTCAGTAAGAAGTGCAGGGAATAATTCAAATATTGTCTTAATTTCTAGAATTGCCTGTAGATACCCGAATTTTTCGGGGTTATTTTGGTTACCATTAAGTGCTTCCAGGTTAGTGTTACTTATTGCTGCATTATTATTATTTTCAGACGCCGAGGGGACATTCCGGCGTGCTGCCATCTGGTGATTTTCTTTTATATTAACTGCTTGAGCATAGCTCAAGCCGGGTTTAATTAGTTATTGGGTAGCCTGTTGTTTTCGTTTCTATTTTTATTTTCTTTCGGATTTTTACCCTTATTCTTTTTGGATTTGGGGAAGAGAGGGCATTCTGTTGAAGAGGCCATGTGGCCTTTCGCGTTGCAGTTTATGCAGAGCGGGTTTTCGATCCTTTCTTTGATGGCGCACTGTCCTGTTCTGTGGTTTTCACCACATTTCAGGCAACACGTCAGCATAGAGCAATTTTGACTAGCATGGTGAAAAAAATTACAATTGTAACATTGGGTTGCTCTGGTTCCCTTACGGAAGGTGTCAAGTTTTATCTGCATATAAAGACAACTATTGACTTTGTAAATGTCATCGACATTTTCGTCTCTAGTTATCTCTAATCATGTAAAAAGGTAGCAGGGCTTTTGTTGCGAACTTCCTGAGTTGAGCAACTTTTTCAATTTTTATTCCTTTAGCGATTAAGTCATTTTTAATTTCTTCCGGTTCCGTTGAGGATGGGAGTCCTTTAATTACAAGTTTTAATGGTCTATCAGAGGGGGGGGGATCCATTACGTAGTATTGCATCATTTTGGTGGTGAGGAAGCTAGTTATTGCGCGGTGGTCATCTTCGGTTTCAGCTACTATTTTAATAAATCCATTGATGTGGGTGTTAGTGGCAGTAGGGTAGGTGCGGTGTAGTTCTTGTAAGATTAAGTTATATGAGGTGGTCATCCTCATCATAATCGGTTTTACTTTACTTGGATCTGGGGTGACGTTCTCGGCGTCTGACTTTGCAGTGCTGAGTGCTGCAAAGCTGTTTGTAGTCTTAATTTGATTTAAATTATTCTCGACTGGAACTATTTTTGCAGGTTTTTTAGGAAAAGAGAATTCATTATTTTTATTTTTAAGATTTTTGCTTACGCTAGCTGTTAGTTTTGATGGCCTAAGAATAGGGTCAGCCGGTCGTTTGACCGCTTTAAATTTATAATTATGTCTACATAGGGCAATAGGGTAAGGTAGAAATTCTCTCGTCTTACCCTCTAGGAAGTTGTCTTCTAAATTCTTCAGCTCACTCTCCAGTTGCGGCATCGTTTCCGGCAATGGGGTGGGGCTCTTCTTATCGATTTCCATCATCCTGAGGACGTAATCCTTCCTTGCGTCAAATATTTGAATTTGTGTTTCAAGACCCGAGAGTTTAGATAACCGAGTTGGCAAGATGACCTTGAGTTAGATTGAGTGGCTTGGCTGCCATTGGCTGAGAATTTTCTGTGAGTAGGCACTCGATTGGCTGCACTGAAACGATGGAACTAGAGAAATGGGTGGGGTCTAGAAAAGCTAGCACATGGAGGGAAATGCAAAGAGAATTGAACTAAAAAATTTTAAAAGTTAAAAAGAATAAAATTTAGCTAGGGTCGCTCACCACCCATGAGTGACTAGGCTGATTGCTAGGGCGGGGGGGGGGGTAATAAGAATCCAGGAGAATTCTCCTGGGTCTTTTAATATTTGGCTCTGGGTAGTAATTATTTAAACTTTTAATGTTGATATTGTCTATGTTATGAAGGTTGTCAAAAAATTTTCTTGCTAATTTTTGAATATAGTTTTTAAAGGGTAAAATATCAATGGCTTTATAAATATCTTTATTTCTCGTATAACGAGTTACTTTTGTAATATTTCTAATTAAAGCATTTTGCGAGTTTTCTAATATTTTAATATAAGCATTAGGTGCATATCCCCACACAGGGCAAGTCATGATGGGACGTAGAACGACAGTGTAGAGAAGTATCTTGTTATATAATTGCATTTCAGAATTCCGACCAATTAAGGGGGTAGAGTGCTCTAAGAGCGTTCCGGAATTTACCCACAGTGTAGAGGGGGCCAAATGCACGTTAAATATGCTGAGGCTCAACGTCCTCCCGTTGATTGGTGTGTAGTTTAGAAGAGGGAGGTACCAGCTTTTTTCCGAAGTCTGGCACCAATAGCTCTCGTGTTGGCTTACAGTGCAAAGATAATGTTTTTTTTTAAATTTCTAATAAGGCTGCGGATTGATGTTTTACCATTATAGACCTTGTACATTCCCCGGGAACTGGTATCTCTTTTTTTAGGGTGGCACCATATGGGGGAGTATCAATTGCCGCAAGTAGTTTTTTGACGTCCAGTGTTCTTCCCAGTCTCCTGAGTACGGACGATGCGAAACCGTACTTAGAATTTTAATTTTGCCCAGAGCACCCAAGCTGAACAGGCATTCTATAGGAATCTTTTGCATGCCACATATTCATACGACATGGAGGCTGCCCATTTTTGCATCATGATAATCCACCGACTTGGGCCGGGGTCAAACCCACAACCTAAAGGTCTTATCACACGTATACGTTTGGTGCAATTTTTGGTCCAATTCGTGCAATTTTTACTCCGTTGCCGTAGCGATGGCTTTCGAACAACTTTTTGCCAGTGAGCTGAGAAAGTTGCTTGAAATTCCAGCCAAAGGGGTTCTACGGTGCCCTACGTCATAAACAAGATGGCGGTAACGGTGGTAGTTTCGCATCTGATATTCGTGCAATTTCTACTCCGTTGCCGTAGCGATGGCTTTCGAACAACTTTTTGCCAGTGAGCTGAGAAAGTTGCTTGAAATTCCAGCCAAAGGGTTCTACGGTGCCCTACGTCATAAACAAGATGGCGTAACGGTGGTAGTTCGCATCTGATATTCGTGCAATTTCTACTCGTTGCCGTAGCGATGGCTTTCGAACACTTTTGCAGTGAGCTGAGAAGTTGCTTGAATTCAGCAAAGGGTTCTACGGTGCCTACGTCATAACAAGATGGCGTACGGTGGTAGTTTCGCATCTGATATTCGTGCAATTTCTACTCCGTTGCCGTAGCGATGCTTTCGAACAACTTTTTGCCAGTGAGCTGAGAAAGTTGCTTGAATTCCAGCAAGGGTTCTACGGTGCCCTACGTCATAAACAAGATGGCGGTAACGGTGGTAGTTTCGCATCTGATATTCGTGCAATTTCTACTCCGTTGCCGTAGCGATGGCTTTCGAACAACTTTTTGCCAGTGAGCTGAGAAAGTTGCTTGAAATTCCAGCCAAAGGGGTTCTACGGTGCCCTACGTCATAAACAAGATGGCGGTAACGGTGGTAGTTTCGCATCTGATATGGCGCATAATATTTTAATGGTGTAGAATATTTTAACGGCGTATAATATTTTAAACAGAATGATGCTCCATTTCTGTTTTCCCAAATAAACAAAAGCGAGAGCAAAATAAAAGAAATAATATTGGATGGTTGTTTTCGAAGCAGAAAAATTAGCGAGTAATGTTTCAATGTGGAGAAAGAGCGTGGCTGACGTCAGAGCATGTCGTTTTGTTTACGGTAACCCTCTCCTCAGATTCGGGGAAAAGTTGGGTTAAAAAATTGCACGGAAAATTTACGTGAGATACCGCCTTAAGGTGTACAGGCCAGTGACAAACCAACTATGCCACGCAGCGGGTGACTCTCACTCTCAGATTTAGCGAGACAAATTTAATTAATTCACCTAAATGAAGTCTTTTAAAAATTTAAAAAGTATTGTTTTAAAAGCTTTCTTAATTTTCTATGTGTAGCAGTGAAACTAAATACATTATATACTTAAAAAATAAACAATCATACGCATTTACGATTTCTTTTGACGCACAATGAAAATATCTTTCCTTTTTTTAAAAGTTGTATTACACATTCTTAATGTAATCACGCAGTCGCGTGATTCTTAGTTGCGCATAAAACATCGACGCATCAAACCTATACAAGATTTCTAACCACGTTTATGAAATTTTACTCAATGAACATTCTGGATGGCTGTTCATCAGAGAAATAATTTTTTTTAAAAAATCATTATAGTTTGTAGAAAAAATCTTTTGGAAGCATCAGTTAAATTATTACAAATATATTGTTCGCATTTTCAAATTTCATCGGTGGATCTATCGCAACACAGAAAAATTTCAAGTCAGTTAAGATGGGAAAAAACACAAAGGAAAAATAAATTATGGGGTTTAAAAAAACTCAAAAACACGCTTTTATGGTTAATCGAACTAAAAAGTAAAAAAATCATTCTTAATATAAGAATAATATCATTAACGAGAAAATTAATGTCATTGTGGAATAAGATTGGAGTGTTCGATATCAATTGTTATAATTTTTTAATAGTTCTATTCCGTAATGCAGAGTTCGTGTAAGAATGTAATTCAAAGCACCCCCACGCTTTTACCACAATGACATTAATTTTCTCGTTAATCATTTTATTTTTAAATTAAGAATTTTGCTTTACTTTTTAGTTCGATTAACCCTAAAGCGTGTTTTTTAGTTTTTTTAAACTATAATTTATTTTTTAGTTCGATCTACAGTAAATGAGTGTCTTTTTAGTTTTTTAGAATTTGGAATACCCATCGGGCATCCTATCAGTGCGTCTATACGGCCTGATTTGCTAAATGTAGAATCGACCAACTGAAGGAAATCTGGAAGACCTAACATATTTCATGCGGAAAAAAGTAGGGTTTGCAACCCGTTTTCAATCCCGGGGTCCCGGGATTAGGATTGAGCTATTAATTAAAAATACTTACATATTAGCATAGTTGAAATTGCATAATAAATTTGAAAATATAGTTAAAAATTAATTTAATATTATTTTAATGAAACAAATAAAAAAATTAAAAATAATACATAATGAAATTTTTAAAAAAAGTATTTCTTGTGTTTCTCTAAATAAGCTTATAAAAACACAGCTCCTCTAGAGTTTCATCGTTGGAGCGGCTTCTTATTTTTATTACAAACTGTCCTGCCGAAGAAAATGCACGTTTGGATTCTTTACTAGTAGGTATTATCGTCATTAAAGAGGAGTATATTCTTTTCAGGTAGTCACCACGTCTCCCTCCATTTTCAAAAAAGAGACATTTCTTTTTGAATTTTTGATGACAGTGTCTCAAATCTAATAGACTGCATGGGTGTATATACCTCTTTGATAACTTTATTTAGTTCTTCTGCTACTCTTAATGGTTTTTGTATATAAATTGATCCAGTTACTGAATCAGAATGTGAATCAATTTGAAGTGTTACCTCATTTGAAATTGAAGATCCAGTTGCATGAGCTGTTAGTAATGCGATGAGATTTGAAATGTCTCAAGTCTTCAAGCAGGTCCGCTATAAATTAACGGCATTTAATTGAAGAAGGAACTGTGACAAAATCTACTGAGACGTTGCTTAAAACATTGTACAAGTATTGCAGTGAGCCACTATGCGATATTCTCCCACACTCCGATATTCATAGGAGAAATGAGAGCTGTGCATATATGTTTTATTTACCTGCAGCACATTTTTATTTAAGATGTAATTATTCGGTAGAAAATTATTTCCAATCATACCTGATTCATTTTTTTCAGGATTTAAGTTACTATTGCATATTTACCACGATAACATGTCAGATGTTACGCATCATATGCGACTACTGTAAGAGGCCCGTTTAACTTTTTTTCCTTTTCTAAAATTGTTTTTAGATTTTAGCGTTAGCATAGTTGTTTTAATTTTTTTAAATTTTCAATTTGCTTATGAGTAAACCTTCGACACCGAAAAAAAATTATGAAGAAAATATTGCAGCACGTGATTTTAAAATTGTCTGGGAATAACAATACCTGTTTACACATCACAATGCTTCCAAGCCTGTTTGTTTGATATGTGAAATTTGTATAGCAGTTCCACAAAAATTTAACTTGGACCGTCATTTCAAACAAATGCATAGTGATTTCAACAGCAAATATCCTGTTGGATCAAATTTGCGAACGGAATTCATCAATAAAAAAATCTTTAGCCGGCCAAAAATCTTTGTTTCAGAAGAGAAATGACGAAATGGAAATCACAGTGAAGGCTTCTTATGAACTTACTTTGTTATAGCCCGCAAGAAAAAACCATATTTTGACGGAGAGGAGGAAAAAAAAGTAGCCTTTTAATTTTCGCCCAAAATGTCGGTGATCTAAATGTCAAAAATATGGTTGATAAAATAGCTTTGTCCAGAAATACCGTCGTGCGCCGTATAGATGGCATGGTCCAGAATGTTGGAACGCAAATTGTCTCTGGACTTCAAAATTGCAAATATTTTTCATTAACTTTGGATGAAAGCTGTGATATCACAGATAATGCGCAGTTAAGCACCTTTGCGCGTTACACGAACAATAATTTTGATACAGTGGAAGAACTTCTTGATTTGCTCCAAATAGTTTTAACAACAGTTTTAAGGAAATTAAAAATGTAATTCAAATTAACAAAGTAGAATGGACAAAATTAGACAGTGTTTGCACAGAATAAAAGGTTTTGATGCATTGCTTGAAAATTATTTGGTAAAAAAAGTTTTCAAGTATCAATATATTATTCATCAAAAAGCTCTTTGTGCCAAGGACTTAAACTTGTCTTTCGTTGTTGACCCCGTGGTGCGTTATATCAACAAAACACGAGCTCGCGCTCTGAATCGTCGAAGATTTCGTATGCTTTTCCCGGCAGAAACGGAAGAAAATGGCTAGTTACTCCTTTTTAAGGTAATGTGCGCTGACTTTCCAAAGGAAGTTCACTTGCGAGGTTTTGGAGTTTGAGGAAATGTGTTTTAGAATATCTGGAGAAAAAAACGATGAACTGCCCAGTGAATGCTCGCTTCTCAGGAGTGAAAATTTGCTGTGGGCTTTATCTTTTCTTGTCGGTATTGTTTCATCTTACAGTCCACAGATGGCGCGCTGCGCATTCCGTTGTAATATTCTTGTTAGTAAATAAACAGTGTGTGTTCAAACTCGTTAGGGTGTGGCCGTTCTTTGTTATCGAGATTCAATTTCTTTTCAGACAAGTTCATAATTCAAGCATTAAGTAACTATTTGCAGGTAACAGAAAGGATGGTGTTCCCTATTAGAGTTTAAAAAACCAACAAGTCAGGTAAGAAATTTCGAACCATTCCTATTTCGACCATTTTGGTCCTTAGCAGCCGGAGCTCAGTAGTGAAACATTCTAATTCAAAACTCCTGGCTTGTTGTGCTTCGGCAATATTTTTTCAAAAATATTGTCATAATTCAATTGATGAAAAATTCGAATTATATTTTTTCTAAAACATATTGTTATAATTCAATTCATGAAAAATTCAAATTCTTTGTTGTGTGAATTAAGCTTAAAAATAAATTTTCGAAGAGTAATATTTCAGAATTAAGTATTCAAAAGAGTTTAATCTGATTAAAGATAGTTATTTGCTTAATTGATTGTTTTTTCATTATCGGTGGTAAATTACTTGTGTGTTTCTGCCATTGTCGTTCCTATAACATAAAAAATAAGAAACTTGAGTTTCGTTTCCCCGCTTGTTAAAGTTCCTATTCGCTTTTCCGTAGTAATTCTTTTTAGAAGTTCTCCCCTCTCTTTTCCCCCTTTTTCGCGGGGTGTTAGTGGAATCGTGTTTCGTCTGTCGACTTGACAATTATTCGTTCGCGAGCAGCGGTGTTTATTTGTTTTTTCTTTAAATCGTTCCTTTTGGTATATTCAAATGGATATTGAGGGTTTATTGAAGAAAAAAAAAGAGTGTTAAATCCTCGATTACAAAATTGCAAAATAAAACAGAAGAGGAAATTGAGAAATTAAATAATGTGGGTTTATTAGCTCGGAAAAATAGATTCTTAGAATTTAGAACTGAGGTAAAGGATGTTTTGGATTCTATTATAAGTATTTGCGAGGAAAAGGACGAAGAAACTTATTGTACGGAAAAGGACGATATTTTAGATATGTTAGAGGCAATACTTGTCACTATAGACACTCAACTTGTGCCTTCTGTAATAAATTCCGTTCTTGAGGCTATAAACAAAGGTTCAAGCCAAACTTCAATCTCAGCTCAGTCAGCTGAAGTGAAACTTCCTACGTTGTCCTTACCTATATTTTCAGGTGTTACTGAGGAGTGGCTTGCCTTTTCCGATCTTTTTGAGGCTGCAGTTTCCAACAATCAAAATTTAACGGGAGCGCAAAAGTTGCAATATTTAAAGGGGAGTTTAAGGTCAGATGCATTAAGCATCGTAAATTCTTTATTCATTACCAATGATAATTTCGAAATCGCTTGGAAATTGCTAAAGGATAGATACTTTAATAAAAGAGAAATTATGTCATCCTTAATGAAAAAGTTTATCAATATAACACCCTTGAGTGGAGAATCATCAACACAAATTTTAAATTTGATGTTGGAGTCCCTTGAATACAAAGTTGACCCGACTTCAGATACCCTTTTAATGCATATGATATTGTTCAAGCTTGATACAAATTCCAGAACTTGGTTTGAGAGAACCTTTCCTACTGATGCCATTCCAAGACTGGATGAATTGTTACAATTCCTTGCAACACAAGCAAGATCCATTACGAGTTCATTTACTAAGAGAAACGTTCAAAGAAAGGTGACTTTGGTCGCGTCCAACGCCCAGTCACAATGCCCTCTTTGTAATGGAGATCATACATTGTCGAGGTGTGATACGTTCTTAAAATTATCAGTTCAAGGCCGTTCAGATTTCGTTAAAACGAATAATGTTTGCTTTAACTGTTTAACTCAGTTTCATGGTGTGAAAACTTGCAAAAGCAAGTTTAGATGCAAAAGGTGCAAAACACCCCACCACAGTTTACTTCATATCGAAAATGCTAGTGCTAGGGGAAGACAGGGTGCTGTAAATGTGTTAAATTCTAGTGGACTTTCTGTCAACGCTCCTGTGTTTTCTCCGGTCCCTATTCCAGGCTCTGGCGAGCCAAGAGAAAATTCTAGAGTTGTGGATGTTACATCATGCATTTCTGATGTGAACCCAGATATTCAAATTCTTCTTTGCACAGCTTTAATTCAGGTAAGAGATATTTGGGGTAATTATCAAACCTGTAAATGTCTTTTGGATAGCGGAAGCCAGGCTTCACTTTTTACAAATGAATGTATAGAAAGGCTGGGTTTGCGAAAAGAAAAAGCTAATGCTCGTATTTCTTGTTTGGGCGCATCCGATACGCGTACAAATGGTATTGCTGAGATTCAGTTCACCCCACATTTTTCATCTCAAAATTCTTTTCATGCGTCCGTATACGTGATCAACAAAATTGTAGGTATGATCCCACATCATGATTTAGATTCCTCAATGCGTGAATTATTTGGGGATATTTCTCTGGCTGATCCAGCATTTTACAAAAGTAGTCCCATTGATGTTCTCCTTGGTGTTGACCTTACTTTGCCATTGCTAAGAGGTCAAACGTTATCAATGGGTAAGGATAAGCCATTTGCCATTCATTCAGAACTGGGTTGGATAATTGGTGGTAGGGCAAATTCTAGTGGGCAAACTTATCTCCAAGTAAATCACATTCAGTTAGTATCGAATCATCTAATCAATAAATTCTGGGAATTAGATTCTGTGCCATGTGCCAAACCCTTAACCTCTTTAGAAGAGGCCTGTGAAGATCACTTCTTAAAGACACTTTCTAGGGATGAGAATGGCAGATACACAGTAAGGTTACCATTTCACTCTCCTCCGACGCGGTTAGGAAATTCGAAGCAAAATGCAATTCGTAGGCTAGTCAGCGTGGAACCATCTCATTTCTAATCCTGACAAATACAAACTTTATCGAAATTCCATGAAAGAATACCTTGATCTAAAGCACATGGAACTTGTTCCGGACTCTGAAATTAATAACAGCAATAGTCTGTACCTTCCTCACCATGGAGTTGTTAGGGACACCAGCTGTACAACAAAGCTTCGCGTAGTCTTTGACGCTTCAAGTAAAACTTCGTCTGGACTCTCTCTCAACGATCTTCTCATGGTTGGTCCAAGAGTACAGCCAGAACTTTTCCCTATTCTCATCCAGTTTCGAATTTTCAATGTAGCCATTTGCGCTGATGTTGAAAAGATGTTCCGCCAGATTAAAATTCATGAGAAAGACGTAGACTGGCAAAGAATTCTCTGGAGGAATTCTCCAACCGAACCTACAAAGGAATATCGTCTAACTACTGTTACGTATGGTACGTCCTCAGCACCATTCATCTCCACGAGAATCTTGCGACAACTTGCCATAGATGAGCAAGAAAACTTTCCAGCTACTTCAAGAGCTACCCTATGTCATTTTTACGTTGATGACTTACTGAGTGGAAGTGCGACAAGGAAAGGAGCTGTTCAACTGGTATCTGAGCTACAGGAGATGATGAAAAGAGGAGGATTTTCTCTACGAAAATGGGTGTCAAATCATCCTGACGCACTTTGAAACATCCCAGAAGAACTAAAGGCAGTTGATTCCAAACACACGATCAAGGATGACCAACCTATCAAGATCCTGGGAATAGCTTGGCTTCCAGATGTTGACAAATTCACCTTTACCATTACCGTAAATGAGACTGACGTGTGGACTAAACACAAGATACTCTCTGAAATCGCCAAAATCTTTGACCCCTTAGGCTGGTTGGCACCTACAGTTATCATTTCTAAAATCTTCCTTCAAGATCTATGGAGTCATAATCTAAGCTGGGACGAAGAGCTACCAAATTCTCTAGCAAGACAATGGAGAATATTTCAAGAGCAACTGCCTCTACTTACAAAAATCAAGATTCCACGTTGTATTCTCATTCCACAGGCTATAGATGTACAAGTACACGGATTCTGCGATTCTTCAGAGAAGGCCTACTGTGCAGCTATATACATTCGTTCCAAGGATGCTACCCAAACCGTGATATCTAGACTGCTAACTTCTAAGACACGTGTCTCTCGAGTAAAAACTCAGTCTCTACCTCGACTAGAGCTTTATTCTGCCTTACTTCTCGCCAATTTGTTACATGCTACCCTTCCAACTCTAACAATGCCAATCTCCGAGACCTTTGCGTGGTCTGATTCCAAGATCACACTGGCATGGTTGAAGTCCGAACCGAGAAGATGGCAACCGTTCGTAGCTAATCGAGTAGCACAAATTCAAGAGCTGACTCCTAACGTGCACTGGAACTTTGTGAGCGGTCTAGAGAATCCTGCTGATTGCGGAACGAGAGGGATACCTCCAACTAAACTAGAAAATTGCGACTTGTGGTTCAACGGACCTGATTGGTTAAGGAACTCTACTTTTCCGATTGGAAGGTTTGAAGATAATCCACAATTACAAGAAGACATGTCTACCGAAGCCAAGGGAATATCCAAGCTGATTATGCTTACCGTGGTTGATGCGACCTTCAAGGTAGAGTTTTTTCAAAATTTTTCGTCATGGAATAAGTTGAAAAGAGTAGTTGCCTACTGTTTAAGATTTGTCAAGAACTGTTCTCTTGCTGCGTGTAAAAGAAGAAAGTCCTTCTTAACAACGACAGAATTGAGCGAAGCTGAGAAAGCCATTGTTAAATTTATCCAACATGATCATTTTTCGATGGAAGTTTCCTATCTTTCAGCGGGCAAGCAGCTTCCTTCGAGCAACAAGCTTATTCCTTTGACTCCGTTCTACGATGACTTCGGAATAATTCGTGTCGGTGGTAGACTGAAAAATTCAATACTTCCTGAATCGGCAGAAGCATCCCATCTTGCTTCCTAAAACCTACCCTGTTGTGAACTTAATTATCACCGATTATCACCTAAAACTTCTTCATGCCGGTCCGCAACTTCTCCAATAAGCTCTCAGAGAGAAATTTTGGATTCTTTCAGCCCGAGATGCAGTTAGAAGAGTAGTAAGAAGATGTATCCCATGCTTCAAAAATCGTCTAAGATTCGCCGAACAAATCATGGGAGATCTTCCAGAGTTCAGAGTTTGCCCCTCTTCTGTATTCCAACGAACTGGCCTTGACTTCGCCGGCCCGTTCTTGATACGAAGCTCCAAGGAAGAGGAAGCCGCAATACTACGTGCTACATTTGCGTTTTCGTTTGCCTCGCAACGAAGGCGGTTCATTTGGAAATCGTTAGCGACTTAACGTCAAGAGCATTTATTGCTTGTCTAAAACGATTCGTGGCTCGCAGAGGTAAACCATCAGAGATCTTTTGCGATCAAGGAACCAACTTCTACGGAGCTAGCAGATACTTCAGGAGGGAGTTCCAGCAGTTGATGAAGGAAGATGCCATTCATCAATTCTTGTTAACAGACAACATCATCTTTCACTTCAATCCTCCATCTGCTCCCCACTTTGGAGGCATTTGGGAGGCTACAGTGAAATCTTTTAAGTTTCATTTGAACAGAGTTGTTGGAGTCACTAGTCTTACCTTCGAAGAACTAGCCACGTTATCAAGCCAAATTGAAGCATGCCTCAACTCCAGACCATTATGTGTATTATCTAGTAGTCCAGATGATCCGCATGTTCTCACCCCAGGACATTTTCTGATAGGAAAGGCATTAACAGCTATTCCACAACCTACGGTTCCAGACGACCTTCGTCACTGCGACCGTTGGCGATTGCTTACAAGAATGACCCAACATTTCTGGAAGAGATGGTCTTCAGAGTACTTGACCTTGCTACAATCAAGATCCAAATGGCGCATCTTTCAAAAGAACCTTGACATCGGAGATCTTGTTCTAATCAAGCACGACAACTCACCCCCACTACAGTGGAAATTAGAGAAAGTCACGGAAACGTTCCCTGGTAAGGACGGTAAGGTTCGTGTGGTCAAGGTGAAAACACAAACTAGTGAACTTGGAGACCATTGCCAAACTGTGTCCACTTCCTATAAACATTTGAACATTTGTGAATTATGTCTAATTTTTTCTTTCTTCTAGCATTGTTGTGGTCATCTATTCTTCTGCAAATCCAAATACTTAATTTCATTAATTTAGAAGTATACTTTATTGTAAATTTGAATTCATTTAGTATGTTTAACTTAATTCATTACTATATTAATTCTTACACTTAATTCATTAGTATGTTACTTAACTTAATATGTTTAAGTTAATTCATTAATTTTGATACTCCTTCCGTGTTTCAAGGGGGGCGGTATGTTTCATCTTACAGTCCACAGATGGCGCGCTGCGCATTCCGTTGTAATATTCTTGTTAGTAAATAAACAGTGTGTGTTCAAACTCGTTAGGGTGTGGCCGTTCTTTGTTATCGAGATTCAATTTCTTTTCAGACAAGTTCATAATTCAAGCATTAAGTAACTATTTGCAGGTAACAGAAAGGATGGTGTTCCCTATTAGAGTTTAAAAAACCAACAAGTCAGGTAAGAAATTTCGAACCATTCCTATTTCGACCAGATATATGGAAGATTATTAAAAAACTTAAGTACTCTGGCGTGTGTATTTTTAACTACCGTATATTTTTTCCTGCGTATAATGCTGCCCTATGCTTTGAAAGTAAAATTTTTAATATTTATAGCTAAGCAGTGGGTCAAAAGTATTGGTTCATAGATTTTCATCGTAAACTTTTACTTAAACATACAATAAAACCAAACAAAAGGAAGTAAATGTTGCTTTGGTAATACAAATAATAATAATTGGAACAAAATTCACACATTAATGCAATTAGGGTTAAAATGAAAATAAAAGAAATCGACTTAAAAAACGAGCTCAAAATGTATTGGGACACTTACCAATAAATTTTTTAAAAAAAATTCAAACTTAGAAATTAGTATCTTGTTGAACCACCCTTGCTCTTTTTGACCTCTCGAAGTCTATTTGGCATGGATTAGATCATTTTTTTGCAATACGATCAACCGATTTGGTCCACTCTTTTACCAAATATTTTCTTAAATCCTACTTGTCATAAATTTGGTGCTCATTTAGTTTTTACTGCAAACAATCCCACATACGTTCAATGGGATTAAGGTCTGGACTTTGTGCAGGAGTCTTAATAACACTAGGACCGTGGTAGAGGACCCATAACTTGCAAATATCTGCAATGTTGGAACTACTACTTCTACTTCCAGCAAAAACCGCTAACTGAACTGTTAGCTGCGACTGTAACTTTACCTTTTTGTCACAAAAAAAATCAATAGCTCAATCAATTACATTCCTTTGGGTACCAGCTCACAAGGGAATAGAAATTAATGAAGAGGTTGATAAATTATCTAAAGCCTCTCCAGATCCTTGGATTACTTGGGAAGATCTACATACATTTTTTAAAAATCAACACAAAAGCGCAAATGAAGAAATATGGAAAAAGAGCAAGAGACATAAAAAATTTTGTTGTATTTCTCATCTTAAAAAATGGAATAGACAGGCAAAAACAAATAGAAATACAGAAGTTTTAATTAATAAGCTGCGGACAAAGAAATTGCCATTAAATGATTTTATTTTCTTTTTAAACAAACAGATTCTCCATTGTGTTCCGATTGCCATGTACCAGAGTGAACATTTTATTTTAACCTGCAAAAAATATCAATCGCAACGTAAAATATTGAAAATTTTTATCTCTAATCATTGTCTTATTCATCAATAGCGAATTGTGATACAATAGAACATATTCAAAAAGTCGAAGAATTTTTAAAACAACCAATAGATTCTAAAATACCAAGTAATAGATTCTAAAATACCAAGTAATAGATTCTAAAATACCAAGTAATCGATTCTAAATACTCTAGTTTCACCAACCACAGTTGAAGCATAAGTTAACAAAGCTTACAGTTGTACAAAATAATAAAGACCTATTCTTGCATCCTATTTGAAGAAAATAATGCAAATAATCATTTCGGAGAATAATGTGCTAGCCAGGGCTCCAGATGTACAGTGAACTGAACAAAAAAATCGAACGTTAACGAGCAACCACTCTCAATATTTCCTGATGTAATCAATTATTCTCTAAGCTTTTCTATTTAATCGCAACATTTAATTAAATGGCTATTAAATTTTGTTTAGTAATACGGAGACTCATCATTGATAACGAGTATGCTTAAATTATTTGGATTCAAGGAATAGGTTCGAACCCGATCGACTTCGAGGCTAGCTGCAAGGAAAAAAGGTAAGCTTTTACCTTAATTTTGCTGGATATAGTTTGTATCTTGATATAAAAGTATTTACAATTAATATACAGTATGTTTCGGGTCATTATCTTGGTACAATTTAAAATGTTCCGAGATTCTCCGCTTGCTCGCACTTTGCTTTAAATTTCGCTTGAAAATGTCAAGATAGACATATTTATTCATTATACCATCAATAAAATGTAAGTTCTCGACACCAGAGCTTGCCAAGCTGCCTTAGACAATTTGATTACCCCCTCCATATTTGACAGTAGGCCGTAATTTTTTGACACGCATTTCTGTATTTGATTAACTCCAAACTTTCTGCTTTCCATCCAATCTAAAATTGTCATATTTGCTTACATCAACAAAAACTACATTTTCCCAATATTCTTTGGCTGCCTTACATACATTTTAGCAAGTGCCAACCTAGCTTGTCTATTTGCTTTGCTCATGTAGGGCCTTCTTTGAGGTACTCTGCCATAATACCTATGTTTTCTTAAAACATTTCCGACAGTTTCAGGATTTACTGATTTTTCGAAACTACATTTACATTACAAAGTCATTGTTACTGACTAGTTCTTGGATTAATGTGTACTTGTCCCTCACAATTCACCTCTCTCTACGTTCATTAAATAAACTTGGACACCCTGATCCTTGCTTGTTTTCAACACTATTTGTTTTCTTGAACCTGTCAATGATGTTGAAAACAGTAGACTTGCTCAATTTCAAGATTTTTCCTATACAGCGAACAGATTTCCCCTCTTTCCAACGACTTATTACGGGATTTCAGACACCAACCGATCTTTCTTTGTTTCTCGCCATTTTTAACACGCTTTTATAAGTTTCACTTGCATGTAACGGAATCTTGGAACTCGATTTTCACCCACTTAAAAAGGGTCAGATTAATTCGAAATTTTGCACACTTGTCAAGGCCCGATGACAATACAATAATTTCATAATTTGGTTCCATTGTCTTCATCAGGATCGTCAGGAATCACGATAATCAGATTTGGCGACAATTAAATATATCATTTTCAGATTTGGCAACTTATTGCACATACAATTTTCAGATTTGGCGACTAATTCGATATATCATTTTCAGATTTGGCGTCTATTTCCATATAACATTTTTAGATTTGGCGACTTATTCCAGATATAGCGACTAAAAGAAAAGGTGTAACCCTACAGCGAGTGTTTTTAATTAATACACTTGTGGTTTATATAAAAATAAAACAAAAAAAGTGTTCTGTATGTGAGAAAGTGGAGAGTGGGTGTGTTATCACTTCTATAATATAAACATTTTTCTGCAAATGAAAATAAAAAAAAATAAAAATAGGCTCGTGATGTGAAAAAAATAATTTATGTTCTAACTGCTAAATATTTTTATTTTTACAAAGCAATACGTTTAGAAGTGATGATACGAATTAACATTATGGCAATACGTTTAAAAGGTTAGAATACGATTGACACTTAATATTACCATGTTTTTATATAATAACTCGCTTTCTTTAATGTCTGCCCGGGTGGAATTTTGTAATTGATTTTAAACTGTGTGACTTTCCGATGAGCTAGAGACTTGAAATTTGGACCATATCTCAGAAGTGGATGACAATGCATGAAAATGTGAAAAAAGAAGGAAAAAAAATGAAAAGGAGAGGAATTTTTTATACTTTTTAAGTCCGTTATAAAACATGTGGTACATTAAATTTTTTTTTAATTCCATCTTTTTTTCTTCTTACCACACATTTTATTTGTTTGACCTGTTCTTTTGAGACGGAATCTAATATAACGATACGGGACTTACCCGAGGCCCCGTAAACAGAGAGAATGAATACACTTCAGACCCTTCAATTAAAATCCATTGAAGAGCAAGACTTATTCCAGCTAATTCTGGCTCCAAATATGAAACTCAAGGATAAATTCAACAATGAAAAAACGACAGTTTAAAAAACTAAAAAACACGCTTTTATTTAGATCGAACTAAAAAATAAAAAATAAATTATAATTAAAAAAAACTAAAGAAACGCTTTTATACTGAATCGAACTAAAAAGTAAAAAAAATAATTCTTAATATAAGAATAAAATGAACAAGAAAATTAATGTCATTGGGGTAAAAGCGTGGGTGCAATTTCGGAATTGAAAG
>BMAO01006703.1:0-70848 GCA_019973975.1 Trichonephila clavata
TATATATATATATATATATACCCTTTCTCATAATATACAATATATATTGCGATGGCGGCGAAACTATCATAATTAGGGGGATCGGAACAAAAATAATTTTAAAAAAGAAGTAAATAAATTAAATTATCAATAAAAGAGATATGGTTGGATTTTTTTTTTATTAACGTCACTCTTTGACCAACTATTGGCTATTGGGGACGGACCTCATAATTTTGAACCTCTATCAAACGAGGACGACACCTTAGTACCTCTTTCATAGGTAAAGGAGATGCTACAAATATAGTAAAACAGGGTCTATTTCACTGTTAGAACAAATAAATCTAAATGACATGTTCATCTCAGTTTTTAATATTTTATGATGATAGATACAAAATAAATTATATATTCGCGTTCATAGTTATAAATCTCGATATTGATTTCCTGAACTTTTTATTTTATTTCTGTTGAAAGTATTAGGGGAAATGCTTACACTTCACAGTAATTTTTTACAAATAGGAAGGAAGTTTAGTTGTCTAAAAAATATTTCAAGCATTATATTATTTTTAAAAAGTAATTAATTCAAATATTAATTAAATTATAAATGCATCATACATTAAAATAAACGAGTAAATAATTAATTACACATGCCTCAGAATGTTTCATTATTTAATACAGATCATATAAAAAAATTGAAACACGTCAATTTTTCATCAGTGCAATCAATCATTTTTACATTCACTTTTCATAGTAGCATCTATATATTGGACTGTTTACTTATCTTCAAAAAGCCTCTACACGTTTATTCAATTCGTACTATTAGTTCACACTTTCCCTATATATATATGTGTGTGTGTGTGTTTCAAATTTTCAATCGTTAATTAAATACTTTTTATTCTTCCACTTAAGTTCAAACACAATTTTTTTTACTTGTAGAGGATAACACTTAATGTTAATAATTTTTCAAATTTTAAATATTAATTTAATTTAATTTAATTCATGTATAAAAAGTAACAAAAATAATAGTCCAAAACCATATATAAAAAAAGTCCCTTGTTGTGTCCCTCTAGCACAATGGATAATGCTTTAGTCTTCTAATCCAAAGGTCGTGGGCTCGAATCCCAACTGGGATGGCCTAATTTCTGAGAATGTGATTTCTTTTTACTATACTATTTTATTTGATAATTAAAGACAATAAATGAATAAATATTAACAAAAGAATAATAGTCTAACACCATATATAGAAAGGAAAATAGAAAATTGTGTAAGGAAAATCGCTTTTATTCTGCCAGTTAATATTGGGATTCTGTGTCATATGTATATAATATTTATATTAATTGTAATTTTTAATGAAAAGTAACTAAAATAAAAATTTTTTGTTGACCTAAGTAGGAATTGACTTCATTTTTTTATATTACTTGTTTTATTATAAACCATGTTCTGTATTAATCACAAATATAGTAATACATTTTTAAAAATATATATTACCAGTATAAATTCTATTTAATTCCAATACTTTTAAACAAGAATAAAAGGTACAACAAAAATTATAATATTTGAATGGCCTTACCTCCCCTCACAGCTTCAGTAATGATCGACCCTTCTATCTGCTCGTTCGCTTTCCGGGACCCATTTTCCAGGAGAGGGGTCCCTCTTCCTGAATAGTTGCATATTCGACTCTGTTGCTTCTATTAATCCGGATCGAACCATGTTTGAGTTTATCGGATAAATCCGAAGACAAAGTTTGCCACGGAATATATGTGGGAAAGTCCACACTGCTGCTGAAACTCTCCTGGAAGAACATGCCGGCTACTTTTGCTTACACCCCCACCTCAAAAACGAATTTTGGAGAGAGACATGAGTTAGAACACACGACTGGGACCAGAAATATCACGCTGCTCGAATGCCGGGTGAATAACAACGTTCCTGAATAATTGGTGTGAGATTATCTTTAGAAATTTGGACCTTGGGCAGTGTTGAAAGACGGGCTTGGCAATCGAATCGCTATCTATTGGATTTCAATCAACCTTAAAGAAGTGAGAAAACGTGCTGGCGACTGGAGGAGAGAGATTTCCTGCTTCGCGTAAAGGAGATTCGACGATTGCTTGTTGGCGAGTTCGAAAAATGAGAGAGGGAGAAAAAAAAAAGTAATAAAAACCTTGACAAACAGGCTGGCGGTTGAAAAAGTCCGAGCAGTCAAATTCGCGAAAAGCATATGTTGTGCAGCGTGATATGGCGGTAGTGCTTCTTTTGCAAGGAAATGTAGCCGAAAGAAGAATAAAAAAAATAAATAAAAATATAGGGGGGGGGGATATTTTAAACTTCACCTGATCTTCAACATTAGGGTTGCCAAGTTTCACACTTCATCCTTTCGAATGGGCGGATTTATTGGCGTGGCAGAACGGTAATGAATTTATAAACGTCGAAAATAATTTTTTTGGGGTGGAGCAGAAAAATGGTGCTACACATATTCTAAATATAAAAATTGTAAATTCATTTTGATAATATTCTTTGAGTGATAAATATTTTTCGTTGATTATGGGGGAAAAAAGTACAAAAATTCTCTTACAAAAGGGATTAATGTGTCTTTCTTGAGAAGCACTTTGAATGACTATCCTTAAAATATTAATGTTACTCTCTACATTCCTTATATTAATCAGAGCTGTGTGAATCTGATATAATGAATAAAACAGTTTAGAAATTACTTATCTTTTTGTATAGATAATTAAAAAAAAGCTGAATATATTAATGACGAATTTTATGGATATATTTGCAAACGTGCTGAAAAATCGATGAAAAAATTCCAAGACAGAAAAAAAACATTCTTTTAATCTATATTTTTCCTTTCATTTAATCTGTGAATACAAATAATTATATATTCACATAAAACATCTTTCTTAACCTTTAGTGAACTTGATTAAAAGATTTTGACATATATCCAATGTTTTACATTTAAAAAAATTGTGTGTTTTCACACATTTTCTAGGAAAGTTTTTTTTTTTTTTTGCTTTTTTCTTTTTCATATTACAAATTTTTTTTAATTGCTTC
Organism: Trichonephila clavata; assembly: GCA_019973975.1. Classification (NCBI taxonomy): domain Eukaryota; kingdom Metazoa; phylum Arthropoda; class Arachnida; order Araneae; family Nephilidae; genus Trichonephila; species Trichonephila clavata. Next base: position 3,025 of record BMAO01006703.1, read on the forward strand.
AGATTCCCTTACTATATTACACTATAAGATAAATTCTCAACATTTTCTGTGCTTGTTTTTTACCTCCCTAAAGAGTAAATGGAAAACTCTCACCATTATTCTTCATTAAGCTTGACTAAAACAATAACCGAGAAAAGTAGCTAAATAAATGAAATCAAAATTTCCCCTCCTTCGTATTTAATTATTCATCATAAAAAAACTGATAATGTTTCATTATAAAAGCAACATTTCGACAACGTATCGCAGCAATCTGTTTGGGTAGAAATATAGGTTTGAATAAGATGTACAATGTTTATGAAACGTTTATTTATTTTTTAGTTTGCAGTATTGCAGTGATTCTCAAACTTTCAATATTAGCAACCCAATTTTCAATCATAATTTTCATCACCCTTCCCATATAATGATAATGAATTGAATACAATAATAATATGGTGCAACGTACAGCTACAATACGACATTAATTATGAACCCAGTAGTCTTCAAACTGTGTTCCACGAAACCCTGGGGTTTCACAAGGCATGTCCAGAGGTTCCTCGAGTCGTAATAAAAAAATCGAGAAGAAATAAATATGTATGCAAAATGGAGATACACGTTCTCCTTGAAGTTTGTATAGTTCCAAGTATCTCTTTTTTCATTAAAACTGCAAATTTTATTTATATTTAATAACTTTATTTTGCAACACGTTTTAAACTAAAGAATATTAAAACGTTTTATCTTTTTATGTACACTTCTTACAAGATTGTGAATATTCTATTGTTTACTATCTCGGCTTCCATGAGATAATTTTATACTCGTTAGTTAGCACAATGTCTTACAAAACTAAATAGCTTTCTGATCGAAAATGCGCCTTTTTTACATTTATGGGAAACAATACCTATAATGAAGGAAAGGGAAAAACATATAAACAAAGTTGGTGTTAAAATCTAAATTTGAGCAAGAACAGCTTCTAAATTTTATGTGCAAATTCATTCGAAATACACGGGATATCTCACACAGCTATAAACATTTAAATGTGTGTGTGCCATTTAGAATATTTCTTTAATTGAAATATATTTCTCAACGTAAGTGTTACAAAAACTAATTGTAAAAATAAATTAAACTCAGAATATGTAATGCGATTGCATTTAATCTCCTTAGACCTAGACTTTGCCAGTTTATGCAAAAAAATACTGACATTTATCCCAGTTACTAAATATAATTCATGTGGGTAGGTATATATATATCACCCAAATCATAAATTAATATTATTAATGAGTAAATTATATTTAAAAAAAGTTAGATTATAGAATTTAATAATAAATGCAATAATTTTTAAAATTTTAACTTAAAGTACCTATAACACACACACACACACAACACACACACCACACACACACACACACACACACACACACACACACACACACACACACACACACACACACACACACACACACACACACACACACACACACATGTTGGTTTACTTAAATATTATTTTGAGATATATTCATCGAAGTATGAGTATGGAGGGAATAGGGGGTTCAACGAAAGCACCTTCAAGTTCTAAGCGTTCTTTGAGTTGAAAAAGTTTGAAGATCCCTGATAAACCGTACAAATTATCATTATAAGAATTAAAGTTTGTGTATGTCACTTTTAAGTAATAGGATATGTTACTTTTTATAGTTCAGAATGTATTTTGTTTTGTTTCCTTTCATACTAATAAATTTTTATTTTCTACCTCTCGATGTGTTCGTGCCCTCCCCCCCCCCAACATAGGGTTATCATTCCCCCTATGAGGATAGGGGAGACAATTTGGCCCCACAGTTTGAGAAACGATGCAGTAATATGAAAAATATGTATAAATACACTTCGCGTCTATTTGCTTCAAGTTCATCAATGGATAAGGAATTAAAAGAATTCGAATATAAATTTTTCTGTTTCCACATAACATGTACGCAATACGTAAGAATTGTATTTTTACTATTTATTTTCAATAAAATAAGAATTAGAATGAGACCTCATGTTTTAATTTTTAATATTTTTTTCTGAATATGATATTGAATTAAATGTGAGTTTGTAGCAAAAGTGAAGAATTAATTGGATTGATTTTGTTTTCACATGAAGAGACAGAATTAAGTTATTTAAATTAAGTACTCACACACACAAAACGGTTTCTTAACCCATTCAGAACCAGGCAATTTTTTCTATAAGCCTAACTCTGTTTAAAAATTTATATAAAATCGTTACTGGTATAAAATACGCCAAAATTTACTGTTCACAATTATTCCAAATACCATTCAGATCATACAGGGTGTGTTCCTGGGACTTAGAACGGGGGAAAACGCATTATCACATATGATTCCGTGTTTCCTGAAGTGATCATATGCGCATGTGATCATGACCCTGAAAGGGTTAATCTTCTTGTCAATGAAAACGCAGTAAAAAGTTTAAAAAATCATTAAAGACAAAAAGATTTTAATTGTTTGCAAAGCAAATCTTTTTATCATAATAACGTTTATCATAATAACGTTGATACTTAAGCTGTAGAACTTACCGTACAATTCAGTATGAAGGATATATCTACACTGCTGGTCACCGTAAATGCAACACCAAGAAAGATAAGAGATAGCACAACAAAATTTATTTTGTAGATAACATATTGACCAAGTATCAAATGATTAAATTTATAGACTTCTGTGAAGTGTAGTTCCTGCCAGAATCAGTAGCCAGAGTAGACGCCATTGTTGGAGATCACCGCTGCCACACGCCTCGGCATTGATTCAAAGAGACTTTGGATGTGTTCTTGGGGTACAGAAGACCAAGAAGCTTCCACACGTTGTCAAAGTTGATCTGGTGTGGCAGCTGGGGGCGTAATCTGGGTCAATCATTGAACAACCAAGGACCACATGTTTTCTAACGGCGAAAGATCCGGAGAGCGAGCCAGCCTGGGAAGCAATTCAATCTGGTGATTGACGAAGAACCTTTGGACAACGCGTGCCACGTGTGGTCACGCATTATCCTGTTGAAATATGGCTGTGGCCAAGCCCTGAAGGTAAGGAAGGACAACTGGTTCCAACACCTCGGAGATGTAGCGCTGGCTGTTTAAAGTACCGGCAATGCGTATTAGAGGAGTACGAGAGTGGTATCCAATACCGCCCCATACCATAATACCCGGTGCAGTACCAGTGTGGCAGTGCATAACGTAGCTGTTCAGCATCCTCTCTCCACGGTGTCTCCAGACTCGAATCCGACCATCGTGGTGTTGCAGACAGATTCGTGACTCGTCAATAAAGACAACTTCATTCCATTCTGCCCCCACATCCTTCTTTCATCGCACCATTGGCGGCGGAGACGTCTGTGGTTCTGCTTCAAGGGTAGACCAAGCAATGGAGGTCTTGCGGACAGACCACTCTGCTGTAAACGGCGTCGAATGGTACGCGCAGACATTGAATGATGCGTTACAGACTCAATGTGCTGTGCTAGGATCGTGATGTGACTGAGCGATCCGTCACTGCCATGCGCACAATTTGCCTGTCCTCACATGAAGTGGTGCACTGAGGTGGATGCGATCGACTACGTCAATCCGTCGTATCCTCCTGCATCCAGCGGTCACATATCCGCATTACAGTTGTTTGGTTTCGTCCAACACGACTACCGATTTCCCTGAAAGATAATCCACAATCTCAGTAGGCCACTATCCTTCCTCTGTCGAACTCGGATACTTGATAAAAAGCTGATCGCTGTTTTCTACGAGCATAACTGTTCGTTTTTTGAAAAACACACAAGAAAAACACAATTGCCGAACTTGAAATCGTCGAAATCTCCAAGCCTTAAATAGCGCTTTGAGGTGGCTTCACAGGCGTGCGTGATGTGTGTCTGCGCTGAAATTCTAATCATTTGCATACCTTACCTCCGCTAATGCATGTTGTAAATTTTATGTTATTTGCGTGCTTCCTTCAGGGTGTTGCATTTACGGTGGCCAGCTGTGTATATACATAAAGGAGAAAAGCGACTCACTCACTGACTGACTGACTAATCACAATATCTTCAGAACTATTCAACCTACAGACTTGAAATATAGTAGACATGTTCTTTTTTATGGAGTAGAGATCCGCTAAGAACAAATTTTGCGAAATTCGAAACGCAAGAGGCGTTACGGGGGTTAAGGGATGTTACCAATAATTGTTTCCATTTTTAAACTACTCGACATTACATCTTGAAATTGGGTAAGAAGATTCCTTTCATTGAGTAGAGATCAGCAGATTCCTTTCATTGAGTTTGGTAAAAGTCGAGCACCAAGGGGTGTTGTGGGGGCTTAGAGGCGTTATAGACATTTATTCCAATTTTTAAACTATTAGACGCACAGTCTTTAAATTCGATAATTAGATTCCATTCATAGAGTAAAGATCAGCTACAAGATGGGTTTTCTGAAAATAGCCCCACAAGTGGTGTTGCAGGGGATTAAGGGGCGTAATAGATAAATATTTCCGTTTTTAAACTATTATATCTACTTGCTTGCAAATTGGTAGGCATGTTCCTTTCATGGAACAGAGTTCTTCTAACAAAGATTAAAACGAAAATCGACCCCTAAGGAGGGTTGCGAGGGGTCAAGGGGAGTTATAGAAAAAAATTCCTGTTTTTGAATTATTAGACCCACATACTTGAAATTGGTGAAGCATGTTTCTTTTGTTGAACAGGGATCTACTAAGAATGTATTTTACGGAAATCAACTCCTGGGGGAGCTGGGGGTTACTGGGGCGTATTGAGACAAAAAAAATTTCTTTTCGAACTACAAGGACTATAACAATGGAATTTTTTTTTGCATTTTCCTTTTGTTAAATTGAAATCCGCTAAGAACAGTTATATTGGAGAACGACTCTCAACGGAATTACGGAGGGTATTGATAGTAAAAAGTATTTAGACTTGAAATTTATCTTGCATGTTTATTTTACGGAGTAGAGATCCACCACAAAAATTGGTTTTGCGGAAATCCACTTGGTTTTAGGGTTACGAAAGTGCAAACATCATTCTATACTTCAATTATAGAGATTTTTAAAAAATACAAGTTAGAAGTCCGGTCCTTTTTTATATCAAGAGTCGAGAGTTACAAATATAATTATAGTTTTCAATATAATCGCATTCTTATTGCTAGCGCTTAGATATCAATAATTTATATATATACTAGCTGACCCGGCCACGCGTTGCTGTGGCTTTGTTTTTAATACATTAGTTCAATATTTTTCTAAGCTATTCAATGCAGTCAAATTAATCTTCGTTTATAATTTTGGAGGGTTGAAATAAAGTATAAAACAACAAATATTTTAATTTTGCATTTCATTCATCTCCTATTTGAGTGTGGTATAATGCAGGAATTACTATAACGAGTCGTTAAGTAACAATATATGAAGTTTTAATTTTATAAATGTGGTGAATAACGTGAATTATTTGCAATTTTTAAAATTATTTTTATTTTAAAGTATAACAAATAATTATTTTATACAACTAATCGCTAATCGGTGCACAATATTTTTCGGTAACCCGTATTTTGCTAACTCAAACAGATTCAACGGTTTCCGCACACGTGAGCATGTAACATCTAGTTGCCCATTCGAGAAACATGGATTTTCTAAGTCCAAGTCTCAAATGAATATTGTTCGGTTTCAGATTCATTTAAGGTCATCGCGAAAGCCAATCGAATCGGAATTGAAGCCTTTTGAATGGAATTAGAGATTCTGACGGTCTTACGGTCTTACGGATTCTGACGGAATACGTGGTAACAAATTCCGTAGTAGCAGAACCGAATTTTCGTTTAAACTTTACAGTCAAAATGTTTGCATCAAGAAGTTCCCGGTATAATTTTTTGATGATCAAACGTGAACCGTTGCATTACCTAGGTGAATTTAAGTTACGCAGATAATAACCAGGGAACCAACCGAAGATTATGTGGTGACATTCCTGATATATCTAGAGAATTCAAAAACTCGGTTGGAAAATTTACGGTTTTGTTTTCATCAACAATGGTGTCGATTGGTTTAAAAAACGTTGGATCAACTGGCAACAACCCTGTGTCTGAAAGTTTATTTCATCACAATATCAATATTTTTTCTGATTAAGTAACAGGATTACAGAGGCAATAATTATCAAGATAATTATACAGTATATCCGGAAAGACAATCTCAATCAGTTCCTTTTTGCCTGAAGAACATTACAGAAATCGTCTGGTTATTTCATGCATTATGTATTGGGATGAAGTTTTACTTCACCGTTTCCGATATTCGGTAGTTGGTTAGGAAATATTTGTTCTGATTGATCATCTTGCAAATGTACTCGCGTGTTTATAGTCAGTCGAAGTGTTTCCACGTTTCGCCATCAAAACGATTGTTTTAAACAGGCGTTAATCTTGTGAGCAAAAATAGAGCGTGTAATGGCTGTTAATGCCTGTCGGAAATCACCAGACAGTAATACAACAGCAACACCGAATATTCTCTCGTTGCCATTTAAATCTTGCAAAGCTCTATGTAATGCTTTGAGTGAATGTTTATTGTTCATGGTACACTTATCCCTGATCATGACTGAATTCATTTGCAATACTGTAACCAATCCACTCTTTTTTTCAATGGTACACATTGCATCTTGTATTTTATGAATGTCTAATGGTAGCTGATGCGAAATGTGCAGTTTTTTCACCATCTAACACAGTGACAACAATGCCCGAAGATGTAATTTCCTATTGCAAACATATTTTGGGACGACTTCCCCTGAAAGTTTAGTTGCTACAGGGAATGAAAATCCGGAGGTGGAACTCGAACACAAAGCCATTTAACCTCATTCCAGCAGTATCCAGAAAATTTACGGAAGCTTTTGAAATCCGTATCCAGATTCTCGTTCCCACCCCGAGAAGTACTCGGTGCGCACTTTCGACACCTTTGCTCCTGTAAGTTCAGTCTCTGAAGTGGGACATTACGGTCGGTCGGCATTATCCGGCAAAGTTACAGGAGTTTCTAAAATCCGATTTCATGTTATTATTGTTTCCCATCCAGAAAATCACCAGGAAAAAGCATTTCTCTCTCCTCAGGAATTTTGAAGCAAGCCTTTTCCACAGTTCGTGCAAAATACTTTCGTCTGGCATTATTTGACGTAGATATGAGATTATATTGAATTGGATTGAGAATATATATATTTGGATCGGCAGTTCCAAAATACAATCAAGATCCCCTTTTTTGCGTCTCTATGCCGGCAAGTGGCCGCGGTAGCCAAGTGGTCAAGGCACCGGATTATGACTAGCGTGTCATGAGTTCGATCCCAGCACCACTGAGAACCCACCGTGTAGGGGAGCGATTCATGTTAAATCTGTCGAGAACTCAAACGTCCTCCCGTTGGTGTGGTGTGGTAGTTAGGAGAGGGGGTGCCAGCTCAGGTGTCGTCCCCGTCACTTGACCATGGTTCAAAATTACATGGTCAGTCACCAAAAGCCGTCGTGTAGCTGAAAAGTGCGACGTTAATATTCATTCACTCACTCACTTTTCGTCGGCAAGATAGACTGGTACTGCTATCCGAGAATATTCCGATCCCCCGGCATTATCTGGCGAAAATACAAGAATTTCTATATTTCGATTTCAGACTCGCTTCAACCATCTCAAATTACACCAGGAATGTACTTCTCCCGCGCCAAGACTTTAAGGGTGAGCTCCTGCCCCGGTTTGCGTAAAAGACGGTCATCTTGAATTATCCGGCAAAGTTACTGTTATTTCTCAGATTGAATATCAGATTCGGATTATCTGTTTTGAAATACACCAGGGACAAAGTTTTCATGATCCAATGCTTTTAAGGCAAGTCCCTGCTACAGTGTGTCTAAAATACGATCGACTGGCATTATCCGGCAAAGCTATCGAATCTCCTAAAATTCAATTTCAAATTCTCATTTCACACTCCGAAATGCACACGGAGCTGACTTTTGATGCTCCAGCGCGAGCAAGTTCAGTCGCTAGAGGGAATGAAAATCCGGACATGTGTGTGTGTGTGTGTGTGTGGGACTCGAATCATATGCCTTTTCTCCTAATTCAGAAAATATCCGGCAAGTTTAGTGGAGTTTCTGAAATATAATTTCAAATTATCGTTTCCCGACCCTAGATACAACTGGAAATTACCTTTGTTCCCCTGAGCCGGCAAGTTCAGTCCCTGGAAGGGACATAGGGTCGTCCGGCATTATCTGGCAAAGTTACAGGAATTTCTAAAATTCGATTTCAAATTCTCATTCACCATCCTGAATTACAACAGAAACGCACTTTTCCCACATTAAGGGCGAGATCTTACCACGGTTTGCGTAATAAATGGTCGTCCTGAATTATCCAGCAAAGTTACAGTTATTTGTCAGGCTGGATATCAGATTCGGATTATCCATTTTGAAGTACGCCAGGGTCCAAGTTTTCACGATTCAAGGCTTTTAATGTAAGCCCCTGTTATGGTGTGTCTAAAATACGGCCGGTCGGCTTTATCCGGCAAAGTTACGGTTATTTTTGGAAACTGAGACTCGAAAATCGGATTCCACACCCCGAAATACGCCAGGCACTTAATTTTCGTGCATTTTGGTTTGCAATATCTGCTTCCACAGACACATGAGCAATGCCACATTTTGCGATTATTCTCTTACGGGAATCTGGCAACGTTTGTTCCGGATTCTTCACATTTCCGGCAATAAAAAAATTATGGCGTGATTAATTGAAATAAATACCTTCCTATGTTTTAAGTTGGACGAAATGACACACAGTATGCAAAATTATATTATGATCGGTTGAGTAGTTTCAGAGTCCATTGCGGACAAACACTGTGACACGTATATTTCATATATATAAAGATATATAAACAGTATATATTTATAAGACATCGTGAAATACCCAGCGAAGCGGGTGGGGAACGACTAGTATATATATATATACATATGAAATAGAAGATGGCCGTTGAAATGATTTTTTTATATATGATCGCTATTGCTGACGATTGATGTTTGCTTTGGCTGGGATTGATGAGGCAGTGTTGTGATTAATTAAAACTGTTTATTTCCACATTTTGTAGACATAAAGAAAGACAAGGACAACACAATACACACACACAAACCTAGCTGCAGCTGGCTACAAGTTGACGAAGACAAATACAGAAGCGAAAGAGAGCGGGTCCCCAGGAATCTCGGTATTTATAGGCGGCTCAAATCACATGATCTGAGTGGGTAGCTAGATGTAGTTTAAAATATTCTCGTTAGGCGGCTGGCTAATTTATTATTAAAATGTGGGTCCTGAAGGGATGGACCAGATAATTAAAATGTATTTAAAAGGATTATATTACTGGGAATTATTACATTTATACATATATGTATATATATACGTATATATATATATTATATATATATATATATATATATATTCAGAAATTTCCGATGTATTAGAAAATGATACATTGACAAAAAATTATTCAATGGGAAACTAGTTTAAGTAAAGTAAAGTATCGTTTAAGTAAATGATTAAAAGAATGCAAGCGTAATTAGGGTATTTCTATTTGAACTGATAAATTGTTTCATATAATTTACTTTTTCTTAAATTTTTCACGCGCACGTATTTTTTTTCATTGTAAAAAATTGGTCACCTTAGTAATAGCTACCTGAGGATGTCGCTTGACCGACACTTTTGATGCTTAATATTACATAGTATGAAAGATTAAATAGAAATTTTGACTCACACACACAAATGCATGTAAAATATTATACTGCACCTAGAAACTACGTTTAATCTTGAAATCTTAATCCTATGAGTTTGCTATTGTATTACTGAGGCTATCTTATTTTGACATGCAGTCTTGTTATATTTTTACATACTGTTTAAGGTTTTCAACTACTTGCGACAGCTTTATTTTTAAAAAAATGAAGGTATGGGGTTTCTTTTTTGTTGTTGTTTTTAGATTTGTCTAGTACATTTTTGAGAAAAATATGCTAGAATTATGAAGAGAAAAATAAATTATTATTACTAAAATGAAAGAAAATTGTTAAAAATTTACAAAAAAATAGCATAAACGCGGCAATTTCTGCACCTAAAGTTTATAAAGAAATTTTCAATTTTTATGTGTTGCTATGTTATTCATTTTTGAAATGACCTTCAGGGTAAGAGATATTTTAATTTTTACGAAAACTAGAGCACTTTATCTTAGTTATTATATGAAATTGTTGAAAAAAACAGTGATTATATTAACATGAGGGACTGTAATTTTTTCAATAAAACAGTTATTGAAAAATATGAAGGTTAAAACACTTCTACTATTACACAGAATATACACAAAAATTTCAGCTAATTATTTTCAAAACTTTTTCAGCAATCGCTGTCCCGTTTGAGCATTTAAAAAAAACACATTTCGAGTAAAACGCGTTTTAAAGTATGACACATGCTTAAAAAAAGTAATGGCATCTTTTCTTAATAAAACCCTTCTAGTTTTTGTTCTAGTGAACGGAAAATAAAAGACTTGGTATTTTTATAAAGCTTATAAGATGGACTATAATATAAAATCAAAAGAAATGGTCAATTTTTGGCAAAATTCACAATTTTAAGGAAGTCGGAAACCTTAACATCAAATAAAAATTAAAAATTATAGCAATTTAGTATATATATGCGTATGTGTAAATACAGAGAGAGAGACTATTTAATTGAACAAATCACTAGGGAAGGGAAAATTATTTTTAGATGATGATATAAAAGAAATACCTAATAAAATATTTAAATCCTGCCTTTCATACATTTATAAACTGAGTTTAAGGATTTTCTACAGAGCAAGAGTAGCATGATTTAAAAATGCCCACAGTCATAAATCGACAAAATTAGTAGGGAAAAAAAATTCTGCTACTTGATGTTGTTGAAGTTTATTCTTAGAAACCAAAATTGCTCAAGAGAGGGAAGTAAATGTGACCATGCATATTAATGCCTCAAAATTCAAGGACAGTTCGAAGCACTCTCCTATCCCTTCCATTCCATTACAGATACACACGTGATAATTTAATTTATTCGTTTTGTCTACTTGAACAGGCCGCCATAAATTACTCAAAAAGTGAACCTTAATTTAACAGCTTTCTTTCATTTTGAATTGCGAAAAAAATGTTGAAAAAGTCAATTTTTTCGAATTATTCTACAGAAGTAACCCACTTACCCGAAATTTGTATTACAAAACCAATATTAGCGCATGTTTTTATTAGCTTCCCCTGTATGTATCTTGGAGCTTGTTTTTTACCCACTGTAAAAAGTTTGATTAATTCTAAATTTTGCACACTTGTCAAGGACCGATGACAATATAACAATTTTGTTCCATTGTCCTGTTCAGGATCATCAGGATTAACGATTTCCCATTTCCAGATTTGGCGATTAATTCCAGATCCCATTTCTAGGTTTGGATACTAATTCCAGGTTTGGCTACAAATTCAAGATTTGGCAACTAAAGGATTAAGTTACAACCCTAAAGCGGAAACATTCATGGTTAATACAATACAACAAACAAAAAAGATTAATTCATCAATGAATAAATGATAGTTTAACTAAAAAAATGCGCTTATATTATAAATCGAACTAAAAATTGAAAAACCGTTTTAAAAAAAAACTAAAAAAAACACGATTTTACAGTTAATCGAACTCAAAAGTAAATAATAGTTCTTAATATTACATTAAAATGATTGACGAAAAAATTAATGTCACTGGAGTAAAAGCGTGGGGTGCTTTGTACAATATTTTTACACCAACACTGCATTTCGGAATAGAACAAGTAAGAAATTACAATTGATATCGAGCACCCCACGCTTTTACCACAATGGCATTCATTTTCTCGTTAATCATTTTATTCTTATATTAAGAATTATTTTTTACTTTTTAGTTCATTAACTATAAAAGCGTGTTTGGTTTTTTTTCAAACTAAGTTTATTTTTCCCATATTCATTGAATCTTTGAAAAAAAAATGTATGTTTAATAAATTATCTCAAAAATTAATAAATTTCTGAATAAATTCTTTAATTTATGTCTAAGAAGCATATTGCATCAATTCACAAAAGTAAGGAGTGACATATTGTGCAGAGGAGGGTGCTTCAAGTAGGTAATAGACCGGGTCTAACTCAAGCCCTCGAGTGCGACAGAGGCTCCCAGACTGCATTCACAAGTCCTGTCACTGGTCATATTCAGTACTTCTCGATCCCAGAGGGTACGATCTTCGTAACCTGTGTCAAGAGTAAGATTAATCAAGATTTGCGAGCCTATCTTAAGTTGTATGGACCTCTTTAGGAAAGATATCTATACTAATCCTCTTCTTGGCCTTGATATTTTTAGTCAATGATCTTATTGACCTAGTCGTATTTCGCCAGATCCTGGAGAATTAACATCAACAACACACAACAGGAAAAAAAATACACACGGGCTTGTCAGTTCCTTTTATTAGAAGCTAGATTTATTCCGTTTCTTTGAAGAGACCATTTAAGTTGTTCTAAAAATATGTAAAATTTTAATTATAAAAACTCTTTAGTTTATTTTTATATTATGTGAGATCAACATGCATCGAATAGTGATTTCAACGTTGGGGCTAAATTTTGATGCTGGCTGCGTTGGCCCGTAAACAGCTATGTGTGTTGTACTGTGTTGAGATACATCATCTGAATCACCCCTATTATAGCTGCTAGTGATATCAACTGTTGCAGTATTTTGGTCATGGTGAACAATGTTACAGTTTCCTCTGGATTCAAAGTGCCTTAGTTGACAAGCCAGTTGTTTCACCGTCCACATACCATTTTCGATAAGTACTCACAGTGGCTGCACTTGAGTAGCCACTTAAAGTGTCTTTTCTGAATTGAATGTTCGAAAATATTTATTTCGATTTCTTTTCGAAATCTATATATTTAAATTAAAATGCTCGATGAATGAAGTAGAGGTGGATGAGGTACAGAAATAATCGTGAGTATCATGGTATTTTGAAATTCAAAATTACATACATCTTATTCATTTTTTTCCCTTTGTTCAAAAACATAAAATAAGAATTTTTAATTATAAAGCAAAAATAAGAAAAACGCAGGTACTTATTTTTAACATAGTTTAATTTTTGCTTTTATTTATGTAAAAAAAAAGTTTTAAAGGGAATTAATTGCTAATTATATTGTATGATCTGAACATTTAGCAAAACTCAAAACAATTTTGTTTCATAGTGGGTATCCATTAAAATAATATTACTTTAAAATACAGATTTATTTGAATGATTATATTTAATATTATATAATATTCTATTTATTTTAGTTTAAGGATGTTATTCACGACTTATATTTTTAAATTTATGTTTTTGTAGTGATTTATTAAAAAAAAAAAGGCAAAAAAAATTATCTGAATCATTTATAGTGATTAGGATTTGTTACAAAATTGCAGTGCTACTAATTTTTGTCATTGCGCAAACAGAACATGATGCACATTTATAATAGGTATTATATAATAATATATAATCCCTTTATTTTACTTCTTATTTTTTTTCTTCGTGGATAAATTCAACTTAAAATGGAAATTAAATTCTTAGATTAATTTACTGTGGATTCAACAAAAAGAAAATACATTGACAAAAACTCTTTAAAACAAAACAGAAATATATGATAAAAAATAAACATTAAAACAGATGAACATAGCATAAAATAATAACAATGCTGATAATAATTAATCAAAAAAATAAGACTGTAAATTTTGTAAAATATTCATAAAATATAATTTTTGTGACCTGTTTTTTTTAATTTTTTCGTATTGCTTATTTGGTACTGAGAGAGATATTTCCATTTAACTTTTTTCATATTCAAAGTTCAGGTCATACGCATTTAAAATTTTAGCTGTGCCATCAATTCATTCTAAAACGTCTATCAATTTAATCGGCCGATCGATTGGGAGCCCTGACCTGTTTTTAGAAATTGACAGTTCCATGTATCTCACAATCGAAATAACACTTGAATAACAACGGGTATAGGATTGAATTCCAGTTTCAAGCCGTGTTGTAAGCAGGTTAATTTAAATACGCAAAAATATCTTGTAACTTATATCAGATTATTTATTTTTTTCTCTAAGTTGAAGAACTACAAAACACATTGGCAAAAATAAATCTTTTAAAAGGTAAATTAGATTCATTTCTTTTTTTAGCACTTAACATTTATACCGGCATTTTATTTTTCCCTATTTCTGCTGGTGGCTGTCAAATGACCTCTTTTCAAATAAAAGTTATATTCTTTTCCATTTGGTTATAAATAACACAGAATTTATCATGAACAATAAAACACAAAATAATTCTGATGTAATAATTAGAAAACTTTTTTCTTGGGTTTTAAGCATAGTATATGTATATATTTCTTCAATAACTTACATAGATATCGTTATTCAAAATTTAAAAAAAAATTATTCGTCATCACATTTTTTACATTTTATTGAAAATGCACACATTACTTTGCCTTTCATAATGCTGAATTTTGCGTATCCCAATGGCCTTGGTATTTCTCCGAAAATAATATGAAGAGGGGATTTTCCAGTTCAGTTATCTTTTTGAATTTTTCATCAAATATAAACCTATCAGTTAAAGTTTCAATATTCTGATCATTCTCTTTCTATATTCACATTCGTCTTTCAAATTACAAAACAATCTCGTTCTTTTTCACCCCTAATGCATGCGCATTCACAGTGTTCTCTTCGACATTATCCGAGTCGAATGCTAAGCGTTGATGTCCAATAGATCATACAACCTTCTTATCAATCTCAGATTTTCTTTATTGCAGGGCATATCTCGCTTATGTCATTTACTTTTTTCTCTCAATTTTATTTAAATTGAGATCTTAGAGTTAAATTTTTGAATTTATGTTTGAATAATCCACTAATAATAATATATATATACATAAAATTACTGCTAAACTAATTATTTTTAATTAGTTATTACTCAAGGTTTTTAGCCTATTATTATTACAAATAGATCTGACCCCACAGCAAATTTTTGTGAAGATCTTTACTTTGCCTCTTGGGTTTCAACAGCCGGAACTCTGAGCTGGACTAGGGTTTGCAATCCCGTGTCATATTTTCAATCCTGGGATTTCGGGATCGCATTACCCAATCCTGGGATTGGTCCCGGGATTAGGATTGGACTATTTATTAAAAATACTTACATATTAGCATAGTTGAAATTACATAATAAAACTGAAAATGTAATTAAAAATTGATTTAATATTATTTTAATGAAACAAATAAAAACATTAATTTATCATAAAAAAACAAATAAAAATAGTACATAATGAAGTTTTTAAAAAAGCATTTTTCATTTCTTGTGTTTCTGTAAATAAGCTTATAAAAACACAGCTCCTCCAGCGTTTCATCGATGGAACGGCTTCTTATTTTTGTTACAAATTGTTTTGCCGTAGACAAAGGCGCATTCGAATTCTTTACTAGTAGGTATTATCGTCATTAAATAGGAGTATGTTCTTTTCAGGTAGTCACCACGTCTCCCTCCATTTTCAAAAAAGAGGCATTTCTTTTTGAATTTTGGATGACAGTGTCTCAAATCTAATTGACTGCATTGGTGCATATACCTCTTTGATAACTTTATTTAGTTCTTCTGCTACACTTAATGATTTTTGTATATAAATTGATCCAGTTATTAAATCAGAATGTGAATCAATTTCAAGTGTTACCTCATTTGAAATTGAAGATCCAGTTGCATGAGCTGTTAGTAATGCAATGGGATTTGAAGTGTTTTAAGTCTTCCAAGCAGGTCCGCTATTAATTAACGGCATTTAATTGAAGAAGGAACTGTGACAAAATCTATTCTTGTGATATTGCTTTTATTATTGTGTAAGCATTGCAGTGAGACATTTAGATCTTTGCGACGTTCTCCCATACTGTGCATATACTTTTTTACATCTAGCACTTATAATTGCGCAAAAAAATTATACGTACATAATTCATAAACAGAATCAAATTTTTGAAAAATTAAATTCTTAGACAATTTTTATGAGAATAAATTTTTTAAATATAATTCAGACAAAAATTAAATCTCAGAATTAGTTATTTTAATCCCGGGATTTCCGGATTAGAAAAAACACCGAGATCCAGGGGTTTCGGAATTCCTGGATCCCGGTGTTTCGGAATTTCGAGATCCCGGGGCTGAAAACCCTTCTAGATATCTTCCAAAAATTCTAAATGCCTCTGTCCAAGTTAGCTGACACCGGACATCCTGACGGTGGGAGAAGTGTCCGTTTTTTGACCCCACTCGTGATGGGGAGAAAGTTACAGATAAAAATAAGAGAAAACATGAAATTTCATGGTTTAATATACATATCCTCCTCGAGCCCTTCAAGGTTCAACACGTAAAAATACTAACATTAACCGTATACTACAAAAAATAAATAAGATGCATTAAATGTAATATCAGATTCACAATACTTTAAAAAAAATTTCAAAATATAATTCAGACAAAAATTAAATCCCGGGATTAGTTATTTTAATCCTTGGATCCCCCGGGATTTGAAAAAAACACCGGGATCCTGGGGCTGCAAACCCTAAGCTGGACATGAAACAAACTGTATAAAATCACATAAAACAAACTGTATATGAACATAATCGGATGAAATTCTCTTGGAAAACTTGCAATTCAAGATTTCAATGCAGGTCACTTTATAAAATTTCGTATATTTTCTAGTGGTCAAAGGACTGCTCACGGTAGTAACGCTACAGTACATATGATTTTTAGGGAAAAAACGAAAGAGAATAGAGAGAGATTGAAGAATTAAGTATCCATATATAATAAAAGCCAGGAAGTAAATAAAAAAAAACCTAGAATTTAACAATTCAGATTAAAGTTTCCGTGACCCCTCTGTCGTTTGTGGATTTGGATGCATGGAATCAAGATACGTTTTAATAAAATCAACGCCTTTATTTTATGTATCAATTTATTATCAATTCTTAGCCTAAGCAAGGGGAGCGATCAACTTAATTACTGACCTAGATATCTATACCAATTAATTGGATAACTTAAATGACGGTTTATCTGCTGCACTGATAATCTTTCTCCGTTGGGATCTCCGTTCTCCTTCCTATAACGGTGACGATTTCCTTTATTATAACTCTAAAGGCCTTACCACGCGTACACGCGTTTGGAAGAATTTTCCACCCAATTCCGAACAATTTCTACCAGTTGCCATAGCAACGGCTCCGAACAACTTTTCCCCAGTGAGCTGAAAAAGTTGCTTGAAATTCCAACCAATGGGGTTTTTTGGCGACCTACGTCATAAACAAGATGGTAGCTTCGATTTCATCAAACGCATCAAATATGGCGTATAATATTCTAAACAGAAGGTGCTCCATTTCTGTTTACGCCTATCAACAAAAGCGCGACCTAAATAAAACAAAAAATATTGGATAGTCGTTTCCGAAGCAAAAAAATCTGCTAGTAATGTTTCAATGTGGAGAAAGAGCGTGGCTTACGTCAGAGCTTGTCGTTTTGTTTACGGCAACCCTTCACCCTCAGATTGGGCGAAAAGTTGGACCAAAAAGTTGAACGAAAAATGTACGTGTAATACGGTCTTAACACTTTAACTTCAGTATCAGCCTGATGACGATCGACTCCCTCTCTCTCTTTGCTTGATTTTAAATAGAAACTCACATTTGCATAAGTCACGGTTCCTCCAAGGAAAGCGATTTTATAATCATTCCACAATTAAAAAGGTTTTTAACTGTGGCCCTGACAAAGTCTCAAAAGTGGCAATTTGATCGCTCTGGTAGCTTTAGTGTCAAATAAATAAACGAATTTTTCAGTTATTTAATGAAAAATAAATTTCTACTTATGATAAATTTTCTAGGTGGAATCTGAAGTAGAATACTTATTTTAACTTATCGAGTTTATTTGCATATGACATATATTTAGTAAAATATCAGATAATAACATTAAAATAAATTTTTCGTACACATAACCTTCTACGCATATGGATCCATTTTAAGCTCTGACTTTATAAATTAAACAGAAAGTTTTTGATAAATAATAAAAATACGTCAAACAAATATTTTAAAAATCGTAAAGATTTCCTTACCATGCCAGAATTTTATGTCTAAAATTTCAAATTAAAGTAGAATGATAAAAACTAACCGGTTAGTGTAGAAATATTAAAGATTTGTATGAATCTAAATTTACATTGCTTTAAAGCTTCGAAGAACTTGCAAAACTATCTTTTACAGATATCTTGCATAATAAATATTTATCTTATCAAGATGCTTTTCATTTAGCATACATAATCATTCTGGAAATAAAAAGAACTAATTTGAAATCTATTTTTCTCATATCGTAGTGTTGTTATTGTAATATTAATTAAGTTTTAAGTTAATTTATATTCTTCTCATGTTCTGATTATTGATAAAATTTCAAATTAACAGCACTTTAAATGACGACCCCCCCCCTTTTTTTACGAATGATTTATATGAGAATTATTACATCTTTTTCCCTACGTTGCAGAGAAAGTTTATCATATCTAAAGACATTAATACGTTTGAAGTCACAAAACAGCTTTAAAATTTAGGAAAGATCGTAGGAACACGAACCTGTTAAAACATCAAATAAATAGATCATATCTGATTTCAATGATGCTGAGGATTTTGGAGTTTAAAAATTTCTTCATGTTTCTTAGATGTCTCATTAACAATACAAATGCAAACATGGCTTTTTTCACAAAGGAATTTTATGCTCTGAATTTGTGTTGTGAAGTCACACTTAAAATATTACAAGTTATATATATGCCCACTTATAGAATATTAATTCTATTATCTAACTCAGGGACGTCTTATTTTTTGAGGCTCTGGGCCCTTATACAAAAGTAGGCCCTACCTGACATCTTTAAAAGAAGACAGTAGCATGCATAGTCAAACGGTAATTTGAAAGAAATAAATATGCACGACTCACAATCTCAAAAACCTACACTCAAACCGGATCGACCGATGGCTGCAATTCAACAAAATGAGTTGATGGATTCTTATTGTATTAGGCTTAGGCCTAAACATGGACAATGGTCCTCCCATAATAACACAGACTTCTCCAGGGGTAATTCTGTCTTAGTTTTTATTCGCAGGCCCCATATTTCAGGACGAGTTCTGACTTCTTCGATGAACAACTCGCGTTGAAAGTATAATAAATTATAGTTAAAAAAAACTAAAAAACACGCTTTTATAGTAAATCGAACTAAGCTGTAACTTAATCCTTTAGTCGCCAAATCTGGAAATGAGATTTGGAATTAGTTGCCAGTTGCAGGGTGGGATCTGAAAATGCGAAATCATTAATCCTGCTAATACTGATAAGAAAAATGAAACAAAATTGTTAAATTATTGTATTGTCATCGGTTCTTGACAAGTGAGCAAAATTTCGAATTAATCTGACCTTTTAAAGTGGGTAAAAATTGAGTTGAAAGATTCCGTTACATGCAAGTGAAGCTAATAAAAGCGTGGTAATAAGCTTTTTTCCATCGTCGATGAACTAAGTGGCCAAATGGAAAGCGCATAGCTTCCACAATGTCTTTTAAGTTGATTCTACTAGTGGGCTCGAGAACTTGGTTTACGCAAGTGAGGGGTACGAGTCAAAAACGTGCAAAGGCACACCAGCAATATCTATTTAGAACTAAAGTACAGGGTTATTATAAATGATTCATTCATTTTGAAAAGACTATATTTTCAGAAGTATTACACGTACATACATGACACATATATGAAAACAATCACAAACTCATCCAGTTTATAAACCCTCTAGAAATGTTCAATATGTGCCCTTTTGGTGATGCAACACTCGTCCAGAAGATTACCGAGCTCATTCCGTACATTTTGTAACGTAGTCCTATCACTGCCGCACTGATGCGTTCTTTGAGCTTGACTGCGGTAGTGGGGGTACGCAAACAAGGTCCTTAACGTACCCCCACAGGAAGAAGTCACAGGGTGTTAAATCAGGGGATCTGGGAGGTTAGTTGAGCATAACTAGGTCATTCTCACCAATGAGCTAAATCCAGCGATGCAGAAGTTCGTCGTTTAGGTATTCATGGACCGGGATGTTCCAATGAAGGTGTGCCTCGTCTTATTGGAAGACAAAATCCCTGAAGTCAGCACTGAATTGTGGGAACAACTACAACCGAAACATATCCAGGAAACATTTACCGATTACAGTTTGCTCAGCATAGTAAAACGGCTGATTCATCTCAGCAACATTGCACAGAAAATATTCACTTTTGGGGAATCTCTTTCAATTGTCACGACTGCACATGGATTTTCTGTGCCACAAAATACCACATTCAGATGATTCACGTTCCCGGTTAAGTGGAACGTTGCTTCTTTGTTGAATATCAACTTGGCGACTAAATCTTCGTCCTCCAATGCTTCCTGCATGTTGACGCAAAAATCTAGTCGACGAGGGTAAACTTGGAAATTCTGTGGTTCTTTTCATATAACATGTGTGTACATGTAATACGAGAGGTGATCAGAAAAAAAGGTTACAAGTCGAATAAAGAAATATTTATTAGCAATAGATAGAAAATACAAAGGGGAATCAAGAGGCATACGTGCCTATCACATTTTGACATAATCAGCAAGTCTATTTAAGCATTTATCAGAACGCAGAACCAACTTGTTTAACCCGTCTTAGTAGAAATCAAATCCTGTTCACATTGCACCAGGTCTTGGAGGATGTCTTCACAGCACTGTCTAGGAATATCGCAGAACATAAGAAACAATATACGGCTCGTTACCATAGCTCAGACCCAGGTCTAACGAGATTTCACTCAGAGTTATCCGTCGATCGTTTTGAATCATTTCTTCAATTCGTGCCGTGTTGATTTCTGTCGTTGAAGAATTTGGCCGGCTGCTCCCTGCCATATTGCGGTTTTTGACATCCTGTCTGCCTGATTGAAAAGAGTGACACCATTTTGTACATGTGTCTGCTCATTCTGCTTTGCTCTCTCAGATGCGGACACATTCTTTGCCCATAAAAATCGAATGACAGCTCACACTTCCAAACTAGACTAATATCCTAAGCTCTTGCCATTTCAATCGTCCTGAACCGTCTGGGAACTTTCCCTACCTAACCCGCAAACCAGCTGTATGACAAATAGTGCCATTTGTCTCCACTCTGGGGAAATAAAATTTCTCTACAATTTGTAGTTTTTAATTGCTGCGGCTTGTAACCATTTTTTCTGATCATCCTTCGTACTTTTGAAAACCTAATTTTTCAAAACGAATGAATCCTTTATGGTAGTCCTATGGAATGCACTTTCGACTTTCTGCATATTTAACTAGGTGCTGCGCGTCTCGAGTGAAAGGGCTTTAAGGATTCGATGCTCACAATCCGTCGGGTTCTGATGAAATATTTTCGTAAAAATAAAATTTAACATTGAAAAAAATAGGACAAAAAAGATGATTTAATATTTTTTTCAAACAATGAATTTAAAATTAAGTAATCAAAATTATTACTTGTCGTGAGTTGGGAGTTAAGCGGATGAGGTTCAAAAGAAGTGCCCGTCATCTGCTTACGATTTGGTATTATGAATAATAATTTTGGTTTGGGTGTGATGCTAACAAAAAAGAAATCATGTAGGTCGCATCATTATATAAATGCATGATTTTTTAAATTTTTAATTACAGCTAACAATTAGGCTGAATCATTATTTATTAATGAATGAAAAACAAAGACAAATGAAAATATTTTTCTACTAAAAAATGAAAATTCACTCGTAGGCTTCATCTTATGCTTATTTGATATCAAACAGCTTTTTTTAATAAGGTAAAAAAAATAGTTAAAATATTTTTGAGCAGATGTGTTTCATGTTTATTGTAATATGGGTTCTTAATACTGTAATCAAATATAGCATAAGCTACTAATATAAGCATAGAAAAAACTTGCTCTTATATGAAAAAAAAAATTCTATAATTTCTTAAAAGCAAAATTTATCTTATCATCAATGGAAACGCTTTAGAACATGATGTGTAGATTTTTATCGATTTATTTCTTTTAGAATGTTTCAGATCACAATCAACCAGCATGAATTTGAAAACAGATTTTCCACAAAGAGTTTGTGTTGTGTAGTTTAAATTTTATCAGTTAATTTTATCTCAGAAATGACGTATTTATTTATCACATTATGCTTCTTATAAACAATCTAAAATGTCTTGTTTTTGGACCAATTTTAATTTTAGAGCCTAAAGTTAATGTTATGGGGGTCTTAAATTTTATCTTTTATAAATCTAGATCACACAGTGGTCTTCAAACTAAACTACACGGAACCCTGGGGTTACACGAGGCATACTCAGAGGTTCCATGAGTCGCAATAAAAAAAATCGAAATGAAAATTATAAATATGTATGCAAAAGGGATTCACGTTCTCTGCGAAGTTTATATAATCACAAGTATCTAAAGCTCATTCTAGTCAGTATAAAACTAAAAGTTTTGTCCATATATAATATCTTTATTTTGTTAAACTTGATATATTATAATCAAAGAATATTAAAATATTTTCTTTATATGTACTACTTGTTAGATTGCAAATATTCTATTGTTTGCAATCCCAGGCTCCACAAAACAATTTTATACATATTAATACAATGTTTTGCAAAACTAAATAGTTTTCTGATGGAAAATGCACCTTTTTTCACTTGTGAAAAAAATTCACTTACGTATAATGAAGGGAATGGAGCATCATAGCAACATATTTGACATTAAAGATAAGAGCAACTCCTAAGCTTTAAGTATAACTTCATGTATATGGGTTATAACCATAAACATTTTGATGTCATTCAAAGCAGTGTATTTAAGTGAAAAATATTTCTCAACGTGAGTGACTACAAAAACAAAATATATTGAATCAAATTAAATGCAAAACTTGAAAAGCGACGGCAGACAACTTCAAAATACCTAGATTTCGACAGTTTATGTAATAAAATACAAGCGCCAGGAGCGTAGCTATAGTCGTATCAATGATACGGGGCCCCAAAGACTACAAGTATTCAAAATAATGTATTAGCTCTTTTATTAATTATTTATTTATAAATATTTAATAAGAAAAGAGTAGGGGGAGGAAAGGCAGCAGAGTGCTGATGTATTGGAATTTAATTATTGCGTATTATGCAGAATTCCCTATATATCTTTAGGTAATGCTTACTTAATTAAAATACAAAACATGATTTAAATACAGATACTTAAATTTCACAATCAACTATAAAAACTGCAAATATTTGTCCTATTTCAAGAATGCACTAATTATTTGTCAGAAAAAAGTTCGCAATCAATTTCAAATAAAATAAATGCTTGAATTTTCATTGAGCTATTGATTATTCGGGTGATTCTATTATTATTGATTATTCTATATTGAATAGCCATAAAAAATAAAATATTCGAATATTAAGAGTTTTAGCTCATTTCCAACCAAAAAGAAAGAATTAACAACAAATAACAATTTATTAGCTGCTTTTTCCATTAAACTACCTAACACATAGAAAATTCCAGTAATTAAGTCTGTGTGATAAATTGTCATATTTTTAAATACCTTAGAAATGACATCGATAAGTAACACTTATACTAAATAATTAGAATAAAATGATATAATTCAGCATATATGCTATATATATATTCTAGTCTATTATAAATAATTGGTAAAAATAAGGATGTATGTATGAGAAAAATCAGTATTCACTTAAACATCAAAATAAACTCTAAGAATTGAATCTGTATTTCTCTATATATTACAACAGTAATTATGACAATTATTAAAATATTTGATAATTATTCCATACATTTAATAAAGATTAATATATGTTGTAAATATTAATAGTACCATGCTCTTTTTTACTTACGCAAGAGATTTTAGTGAAAAAAAATTATCCTGTTCACACAATTTATCTACAAAAATCTTTTTTTAAACATAGAAAAGGGGAAATATTCCACTTTTTTGCCTTAAAAATAGGGTCAAAAGTTCCATTTGCATATTAATGAGTTCGTCGATCCAATAGCTGGAAAATATCTCTTCACATTATACAGGTGTCAAATGTTTTGTCCTTGAAAGCGGAATTTTTTTAGCTTGCTCTTCACTTTCACTAGCTGAGGCAATGATAAATAGCCATAGCAGGAGGGGGGGGGGGAGTCACGATGAATCTCATTAAAAAAAATTTTTTTTTTAGTTTAAGCAATTGTATTTTTTTATTTATTTAGAAAGGTTAGTTGTTTTAATTCTTCAGATTTTTATAATTATTGATTAACCTCGGATAAATTTATTAAATTATTTCAACGAAATAATTTTTAAAAAAAACATTGCAAAATAATAAAAAAAAAACTTTGATATTAAAATTAAAATTTTCTTCTTTTCTTCCGAAATTTAGTTTGAAGATATTGATAACTATGAAAGTGTACGTTTCTTTTGTTTTTGTTGTACATAAACAAAGTTAAAAAAACAAAATCCTAATTTATAATTTTTAAAAAATATCTGATTTCAATAAAAAGTATGCTCTTTATAGCAACGTAATGAAACGTAAATTTAATAATAAAAGTGTATACATGTATAATTTTAATTTTACTATTAAATTTCATATAGCTGTCAATAAATATTGACTTATTATTGAATTTTTTTTTTAAAAAGTTATTTTTGGATTACTGGCGTAGCCAGCCTGAGTGAGCCCCGTACCGAAAATTCGTAGGGGGCCCTCTTTTTTGGAAAACAAATAAAAATGATCGCATTAATAAAATTAATTTGAAAATGTCAAAAGAAGTATACATAGAGATGTATTGAAAAAATTTATTACTTAAGAACTATAGCTTATTGTTATTTGTTTAATAAGTGCTTTTCTCGATTTTTTTTTGTGCAAACGTATTTATAATAATAACCATAGCAGATGATTTTAGTTTTTCAAATTCATCTGTTTCTGTTGACAGTATTGTAAAATCTGAAACCATTTTTGGCCTATGAAAGTTCTAAGATAATTTTTAGCCTAGAAAAACTTTCAGCTGTGTTTCAGTTGCGACAGGAAGGGTAAATATAGTAAGCATGCTATAACATTCGGAAAACTATATGTGAGGATACTGTAATTAATTAACAATAGTTCTGTGAGCTCTTAGATAGAATGGATTTTAGCAGCATAACCTTTATATTGAAAATAGCGATTTCTACTAATCTCACACAGTATTAACAAATCCGTTAATTACAAGTAGCGGTGAATAATTTAATATTATTATTTCAAATATAATTAATTTCTTATCCTATGTGATGAGGCAATATGGAAGTACACTTTTTAGAAAATTCACCCATAACAAATCATACAGCAAAGGTAAAATGCAAGATTTCTTAAAGAAAACCTTAATTCATTTATCGTTACGCATTTTCATATAATTCACTTTATTGTTATATCTCAACTGAAAAGTGATCATTAAAACAACTTATATTCCATTTCTGTTTTGCTTTAAGATTTCGAACATATCCTTTCCTAATTTTTTTCCTTCCATTTTAAAACCTGACATAAACAATGGCTAAAATAGAGTATTTTTTCTTTCAAAGTTAATATTTCCAAATACTATGGAAAACTTCAAATACTTTAAAAGAAGTAATATTCTTCAAGTATTAATCATATTTTGTAACTGGTTGCCTTAAATATAATTTAGATTTACTGATTTATTCTCAAAACATATTAGTTATTAAAAGCTACACAAATATTCAGAGACAAGAAATGTAGATTGAAATATAGATATCAGTGTAGATATGCAGAATTTTTTGGCTCAGGTACTAAAAATGACTAGTGACTAAGATAAAAAATACATGTGACGTTCTTTTTTCATCCATGATAAAATCTCAGTACATTTTAGGGTATATTCAAATGTTGAAATTAGAATTCGCAAGCTCATCTTAAGTCGTGATTTGCTTGCAAATATACGACTGATAAAACTCGACTGACAAAACTCGTGTATATCTTAATTTGTTTTAAAGAAAAGTAGATTCTTAAAAAAATATTATTTTTGAGGTTTAGATACACCTATGATCTCTTTTTATCTCCCCTTTTTCTTAAACTAAAGGAGAGAAAAAATATATTTACGTTCCAATGAGTTTCACATATTTTTTTAACGATTATAGAAATCTGTTAATAGTAGCGCAACAAAATTAAAATCTTCTAATTCCTTAGATTTTGATTTATACAGAAAAAGAAAATGCTTATAAGTATTCTAGAACAAAGAATATTGGGCAATTAATTGCAGACATTTATAAAAATGTGACATGAATTATAAAAACAAGTATTTTCATGAAATTAAAAACAATTTTTTTTATTCATCATATAATTGTCATGTTTTCTGAAAGAAAATGATTGATACTTGTAATGAAATTTATAAATTTTATGACAAATTCACGCAGTTCCTAAAACAGATTAAGATTAGAAGAGTTGTGAATATAGCTTTCCTATACTGTCATAAAAAATCATCCTTATTATATCCATTCTGAATATGGAAAATTCAATTTTAATTCTGGTAATTTCAATTTCGCGTTCTGTATAAGGCGTGTTACTTTTACTTGTTCAACGATGGATATTACACCGAGGAACTGTTCTAAAATAAATCGCTCTCAATGAACACACTTTTATGACTGTGAGAGAAATAACTATGGCAGTTGGTGCAATTTCTGAACCATCGTCTCAAAAAAACAAAATGAAGATGTGGGCACGAGTGGAAAACTACTCCAAGAGAATTGATAGAATTTTAATAAGAAGTATCAAAATAAATCCAAGAAAGACAAGCATAGACCTTTGAAGGGATTTATTGGATAATGGTGTTGAAGTGAGTACCTCAACTGCACGGAAAAGGCTTCTGGTAGGTGGCCTTAAGGCAACAAGACTGAGGAAAAAAACTATTTCTAACTCAGAAAATGATGAAAAAACGTTTAGCATGGGACAAAAAATACCGATCATAGACTGTTAACGACTGGAAGAAGGTGATTTTGAGTGATGAAACATTTATTTATGCAGGGATACAAATCAAGTGCAGTTAGACCATAGGTTCCCAACCTTTTTTGAATTGGCACCCCCTTTTCTAGTAAATATTTCGATACCACCCCCTTTTCTAGTGAATATTTCGATACCGACCTCTCCGACTCTAGAAAAATAAGAGTGTACATAATACATGGTGAAAACAAGAGTTAAGTTTTAAAAAATATCCTGTTACAAAAATAATATATTTTTATAATTTAATTTTTTTCTAAAGCCTCAATTTTTTTACTTGCGAATCTGAAATATCTATTGCCACAAATATATTTAAATGTGTAATACATATTTTAGTCACAGGTAGGATATTATTGGAATTGAAACGCGCTACTGAATTTCTTCTTCATTTAAAAGAGTGGAATAAAGTCTTAGCTTACCTATAATAAAGACAGGCAGGGGTTTTGATGATACGAAGTAATTCAAAATAAACTACTGCTTTCAAAATAAATATAAATTGACAGTTTCAGCCTTTAAAGAATCACATTAATTCCTGGTTAACATAATTAATTATGTTTCTTCGATAATATACGCAATGAAAGGCAGTGGACGAAACATGTTTCCTACTGCTGACAGACAAAAACACCACGTACACTATAGAAATTAAAATGCACTATATCATTCAATTTAATGTAGGTCTGAATGTAATGTAATCTTTAAGTTTTTCATCCACTTCCCGAACTACCGAAATGTGTGAATTTTCGTATACATGTGACATAGAAATGATTTAAATCCATACAATCAACATAAGGTAAACAATATAAAAGTTTATTTTTGTTTGTACAAATCAGCTTGTTTTTTTTAAGTCTATTTTGGTAAATCTGCCCAAGCTCCTCATTGCCATCTCAACACCCCCTAATTTTCTCTGGGTCTTTTACTGCCCCGCTGAAAATCTCAAACGCCCACAAGGGGATGTTATCGCCCACATTAAGAACCTATAAGTTAGACGAAGTGAAGATGAAACTTTGTTACTAGATCATATCCAACACACTGCAAAACACCCTTCTAAACAGAAGTTTTGGGATTTTTTTTCCACGACAAATGGCCCTATAAGCTTAGTTCCTCTTAAATACATGATGAATTCTGTCAAATGTATAGAAATATTATGTAGAAGGATTGTTCCATTCAGGGAAACATTTGATGGAACATTCCAACATGACTGGGCTCCTTGTCACAATTCGAAATTGGTCCATACTTTTACGCGGAAAATAAAATAAAAGTGCTCGATTGTCTTGAAAACTCTCCAGAATTAAATCCTATTCAAAATTAAAGGCATATTCTCAAGAATCATTTCGCTAAGATGAATTGCACGACAACAGGGCAAATGATAAAAAGGGCTATACTAGTGTGTTTCCAAGATGATGAAATCAAGAACATGTGTGCTACTCTAGTGGAGTCGATGCCAAAACGGATTGAAAAGGTTATTCCTGCTAAAGGAAGACATACTTCGCATTAATATACAGATTTCTCAATCTGTTTAAGGTATGTTATGATAAAAAGCTAAGGTTTTAAAAAATCACCTTTTTTTCCATTTGTCCCAATTAATTTGAACAGTATAGTATATCAATTGCTTATAAAAACAACGTATATAACCATGGAACATCATGAAATATCCAGCGAAGCGGATAGGTATGTAACGGCTAGTTTATATATACACTGAGTTGCCCCCAAAAATTAAGAGACACCCTCTAATAACAAGTTGGTCCCCTTTAACTCTGATCATATGTAATATTCTTCTTGGTATGCTGCTGATATCATTGCAGGAAATGTTGGTCTGTACTTACATAATGACAGCTCTAAGCAGGGTAAGATTGGATGGCGGCGTTTAAACTTTAAAATGATCTTTCGACTTCGTTCCACAAATACTCAAAAGGATGGACGTAAGGAGACGTAGCTGGCTATGAAAGCAGGTTAAACCCTGATTGATGTTTCTCAAGCCAATTAGATATTGATTAAGGGTGATGGCAAGTTGTATAGTCCTGTTGATAGGGATCATTTCCATAAGGGAGCTTCACAACCACACACGAATCCACTGGATTGGCAACGATATTAAGGTAAACTGTGCTGTTCAGAGTTGTGTTCACGGATATCAAAAGACCCAGAATACTGTAAGAAAACATTCGTGAACAGGAAACAATTCTTAGAGTGAAAATTTTTCCATACACTGGTACTTGAGGCACCGTTTGAAAACTCTTGTCCGGATAAGATACCCATGAAATAAAAGGGAATTAATAGAGGATATAATTGTTTCCTGGCATCCTGTAATAACGAAGGAAGAGCTTAAAACTATTTTAAGCTCAATGAAACATCGATGTGAAGAAATAATAAAAAAATAAAGGCTACCCTACTAAGTACTGATAACACACTGCTATCGTCAGTATCTAATGTATATCGATCGTTATTGCAGCATAACTTTATTTGCATTGCAAATATTTGAATTTTGTTTTTTGTATTGAGTTTAGTATTAAGTATATATTCTCTTTAAAATAACATTAAAATTTTGCATTTTGTGCAACGTAACATTTATTATAAGCATATAGATTTTAAAAAAGTAAGAATTTTCAAAGTGTCCACAATTTTGGCTACCAATGTATATCCTTTTTCTGCTTCTTGACGTCATGAGCTTTGATTTGCATATGAAGTTTTCTTCTATTTTCTGCTACGCTGCAGACTATGACTGTTTTGTTTTACGTTAGTTATCATAAGAAATATTTGCTTAATTTCATTAAATCCATGTGCTCGCCTAATTTTTTTTTTTTTTTTTGCAGTGTATAAAAACGAAGTAGCAAGCCGAAAAAAAATAGTGAATGCAGCCGTAGAACTGTGAAAAGGGTAGTAAAGCGCAAGCCTTTGTTGGTTGAAATCACTCAAGAGTTCCAAATTTCATCAGGGAGAACTAGCAGCAGGACTGTTCGTAGAATTAAGAAACAAGGGGTTCTATGATCGTACAGTCGCTCACAAGTCCAACATTATTCCACAGAATGCCGAGCGTCGATTAAAATGTCGATAGATGAAAAAGTGCTCTTTAAAGTGATGAATCTCGCTTTACAATCTGGCAATCCTATGGACTTGTCTGGGTTTGGCCGGTGTTCAGCTAGATATTTTTAAGTTACTGTATTTTGCCTACAGTAATGTTTGGTGGTGGCAGCTTCATAAAGTGTTGGTATTTTTTTGTGATTTGACCTGGATCTCTTAATTCTTGTGATTGGAAATAGGAGCTTTGAGATATATGTGGACATTCTGTTCATTTCTGCTCTCTTAACTCTACGACATTTCGGGGAAGGCCCATTTCTTTTCCTGCAGGATAACTGCTCCATTTACGCATTGAGACTTTCAGAGCCATGGTTTGATGAAATGAGCGTTCAGAAACTAGACTGGCCTTCTCAGAACCTCTATCTCAATCCCATAGAACACCTTTGGGATGAATTTAAATGCAGATTACGTAACATGCCATATCGACTATCCTCACTGCCGATACTCACTTCATCTGTGATGAACGCCTGGATGTCAATTCTTTTATGGTCACCTATTAAAAACTATGGAAGGTCTTCCTAGACGCGTACCGATTTCATTGTATTAATATATAGGACAAATCAATATATAGGTAATAATGGGACAAACAGCACATTGACATATACCTCAGGATTTTCAAAATTCGTACCACTGGGCACCCGTATGTTTTTGACCTGATAGTGTATTATTTTTATGAACAGATCATTTAATCGTGGATTTGCCAGGGACTATAAATTTTCAAATAAAGAAATTTCTTCACATCTGTCTTCGCCATATTGCGGGTTACTTCAATCTACGGTTTCCTGAAACCAAAAAAATCGACATTAATAACTGTAATTTACAACATTATGTGCATAAGGATCAATTACTATGCAGAAGCAGAATAAATTTTATCGAAATATCTTCGTTATTAGTAATATATAACTAAAATTTACGACGTCTTACACACACACGCAAAACATTTTTTTAGTTACAAAAGACAGAAGGTTAAGTTAATAAGAAAAACAGGAATCTCAAGTTTTAGTTTTTATCTACTTTTGATACTAAACATTTATACTTATATGTATATTCAAGGCTTGAAATTAAAACAAAATTTTATTGTTGTAAAATATTATATTTGCACAACTAAAAAGCACGCGAATTATTTAGCTAAAAGAAAAGATTAGATTTCAAAAAGTATTAGATTTTTAAAAAGGAAAGAAAGATTTGTGTAAAAGAATTATTTATGTATAATATAAAGTTATTAGTGACATTTGATTTTTATGCGTTGAGAAAATTCGATATAAAAATATTAAATTCATCAAATTTATTTTTTAAACTATCCATTCTTATATATTTTAAAAAATACTCTTACTATATATAAATGTTATCACTCTTAAGTACTATACCCTTCATGAGAGAAATACAAAATGTTTGGACATAGTCAAAAGCCTTGTATACTGGAAATTAAAAGAATCAAAATGATTTAATTTATTTTTAATTTAATTTTTTTGAAGGTTATCATGTGACTCTGCCCTAAATTACCCTTTTCCACAAAGAAGTCAATAAATTTCAAGTTTCAGATTTCAAAACAACATTGAATTAAAATTTCAACGAAAATCAAAATCAATGTCAAATACTGAGTTCAAAGTACTGCATGCATAATTAAAAAATACTAGTTGCTCCAGAGGCAATACAGGATGATTCTTGTTTTCACTTTCAGATGGTCAGCCTTAAAGGTAACCCATATTCCGACAGACGACCATGATCCAATAGTAATCCTATGAAGGAACTCGGCAAACTTCAATCGATGATTAATGACAAAAATATCTCACTTGTTTTCATTATTTTAAGAATGTAAAGAAAGTTTCAGATTGCGTTTGGATAAAGAAGTTGAACTTTTCAAGCCATGAACTCCTCGTGAAGTGATCTAAATCTCTCAGAAAAATGTAAGCTTTAAAAGATTTACATAGCTCATCAATTTGACTGGAAAAAACAACAATTAAGAGCAACGATTGTCTTAATCACATGTCTTGAATATTTTCTGAAACATTTGCTTTCCTTACCAGTATTACTTTATTTTTTTTGTTCTGTGATTATAAATGAATGAAAGTATTAGTACTTTGAGGTCAAGGTTGAAAACCTCGTGATCAGTAAAATTCAGATGATTCTGGTTCTACCGAAGAGACACTGCAAGGAATAATAATGAGGTTTGGTACGCTTTGAATCAAACTGGAGCTCAACCTTTTCTTGAAACGTAGTGTGAAACTTTGATGAATCTAGTATCATCACAAGTATCGCCTTTATAATTTGGTAGCGAATTGAAATTCGTTGCCTATATCCACTGAGTAACAAATAGCCTGGCGTTAGTTGAAGCAATTAATCATTTCATGAATTACGATGAAGTTTAAAATTATTTTTAAATTAATTTATCATTCTCCATATTTGGAAACATTTAAAGTAATAACACTATATTTGAAAATAACTTAAGAAAATATTAGACTAGATTTGTAATTTAATTGGAAGAGGATTGGAGAAATCATTGATAATTTAGAAAACAATCAAAACGAAGCTTTGTTTTAATCGAGAGAAATTGTAAGAACTTTATTTTTAAGAAATAAAGGATACATAAAATATACATTAAAGCAACACTAGAACGTTCAGTAGTAGCGTCGAAATTCAATTTTTTAAAAAAAGCTTTTCCTTTTGCCTCATAAGCTGGGAAACCTAAAAAATAAATTATGTATTATAAATCAGATAAAACTAAATAAAAAGAGTTGTAAACATTTATAGAACATCTGATGGCAATACAAATGAATTCAAATTTAATAAATAAAAAAAATTCTAAAAATACGGAGAATATATTATTTATTAATTCTTTTGCAGTGTAATTTTTTAAACAGTGTGAATATTTTTTACTATATTCCTTCCTTGCGTAACAGTCTTATTATGAGCATATATATTATATTACATAACTATCTCAAATTTTAAGTCAAGCTCTACACAAATATAGTTTTTTCTTGCATCAATTTCACACGAAATTACCTGTAATTTTCCGTAAAATAAGAATTATGACAGACAAAAATTTCATGTGCAATTTTTTTTTTATTTAAGGTTACGAAAACTGAGAAGAACCGCAATTTTCTGTAAATTTAAATAAATGAAAAAAAATTACTAATGACAAAATTATAGCTTATTGTTAGTGATTAGAGAGATTCGTATGTTACTCAATTTCATTAGATTATCACGTGGAATTTCGCATTAAATAAAATCGAGTCTTACACCTCCAGTATCGTATAAAAATTATAAAAATATTTAAGAAAAAATTAAAAAATCGTATTCACACACATACCATTTTGTCCTGTATTCAGGACTTGAAATGAATTCAAGCACCTAAATATGAGACAATCTGTTTAAAAAATTACATGGAATCATAAATTCTCTCGGTGGTCTTGACAAAATGTAGATTAAAAAACAAAAATCAAACTGCATATGAATAAAATATATGATAGGAAAATTACTTGAAAAAAACTTTAAATATTATAATTAATTGAAGAAGTCCATAAAATTAAGTTTTCTTAATATATTATTAGTTATACCTTTTTTTTATTTATTTCTGACGAATTTTTCAATGTTAAAAAATCAGATGATTTTTCACACTAAATGCGCTTATAAGACCTTTACGGGTACTGAAAATAATTTTAATGTTAATTTGGCTGTAAGAGGCATCAAGCCTCTTACACAAAAAATATCTAGTATTGATAAAGTAAATCCACTAACTGTATTCCGAATAATGCTTTATGACGAAATATATTTACACCAAGGTGATTATACTTTGTATCATTATTTTGGATTATTTTTTCTAAATTTATTCAATAATTTATTCGTATTGTACAATCGTTTGTTGCACAAGTTCAGTTTATCCAATTGATAAAGTTAGACCTAGAATGTTATATATATTTCATAAAAGTTTACTTATAAACGAGATAAGGAGGTGTCGTAGAACTTCATGCAAGTTGATATACGTATTCAGGTTAAAGATATTAATGTCAGAATCTGAACTTTAAGGTAACGATATCTGAGACTACATTTTCTGTTTACGTGCCTCAATACTTTGAAAACGTGTTTAAATCATGACGTATTCCAAATTTTTATAGGAGAGGTAATTATAAACGCAATTTAATTTTATTAAACATAAAAGTTTATAATATCGAAAGTTCGAAAAAATCAATATGAACTCAGCTTTATATAAATTTATTATTAAAAAGTAATTTAAAATTCATGAATCATAAATATATAACATTAATTTTATGATTCTTTTTGCCATTTTTATCCATTAAAAGTGAATGTGTGGTGCTAAGCGTAACGATCCACAAATCTTACTTTCATTTGCATCGACATTTAATAACGTTTTCTGTATTAAAGTATCAGATTACGTAAGGAATTATGATTTTGAAAAATAGTATAAGAGAATAATTTTTTTTGATATTTAGAGTCATTTGAATCAGAACACATGTGTATAGAATTATTTTAATAATACTATTACAATAAAAAAGTTTTTTAAATGCAATTGTTTGGAAAAAATGAAGAAAGAATGACATATTTTCAAAACATTATCCTTTTATATTCAAAGTGCTTCTATATTAATAATATTTTGCCTATATATAGCTAAGACTTCTCTACAGAATCTAAAATAGGATTTTTTAAGGAAATTCTCATTTTTTTTTCAGAGTTATTAGCAATTAAAATAATCACCGGTGTGTTTTTTTTTTTGTTTAAATTTATTTACTCTGAAGCATTAAAATATAAATAAATCTGATTCTAAATTACATAATTATAAGGGGCATGGTCTACTCTCAGCCCCGCCTAGAGGTGCGGGAGGAAGTGAAGGATGACTAGCCATAATATTTATACAGTCCATTTATTAAACACATAAATTTTCGACAGACAGAATTCTAATAATTCAAACTAGAAGAAATGTTCCTAACAAGAGCAATAGAAGATTAAACAACAAGAGACGCGATTTATGAGAAAACTTCTTATATCTCGATCCTCCCTTTTTAGGATCAATCCGCGTCTTTAAATATCTGAGTTATAATTTAACTATGGTAACCAATCGTCACTTTAATACCTTCAATTATCGAATCTCTGAAACGTACTAAATGTAGAATAATACCTGATCTGCTAGCTATCTCTCCTCTTAGTCAGATTCTCTATATCTCAATCTCCATGTATCTCTTTTCTCCCTAGGTAGAAAATATAAACTATATATCTAGACCTAATCTGCATATCATGGTTGCTTTTTCAGAGGGTTGGTTGTGATTAAATTCAAATTGATAAACTAAAGATTTCACAAGAGGATTAGAGGAAGGACATGGATAAATCCGTTACATAGTTCAAAATTCCTAGTTTAGGCTCTGTAGCTTTACGTTAGCTGTATATATAAGCCAAATATTATTATTTAAGAAGCCTTTTTCACAAAAAAAGAATGTTTTAAAAGTATGTTATTTTTCCTTCTTTTTTTTTTACCGAAAAATCGCATTTAAATAATTCTTTTTTTTTGTAATAATACTTATAAAACAGTTGTATATACATATTCTAATTCAAATGACACTAAATATCTCCAAAAAAAATTATTCATTTATACGCTTTTTTCAAAATTATGGTTTAGAACTTTGTTGAATACCTTGAGCTGGGATCTGTGCAGTAATTTTAAGGAATATCTCATCAATAAATATAACACTCCATTGGAAAGTTTGTTTCTAGTTTTATTCGAAGATTTAAGAGCTCGATTCCGATCGTGACCGTCATACGTAATATATATGTAGAGCAGGGCTTCTCAAACTTTCAATATTTGCGACTTTGACACTAAAGCTATAAAGCCACTTTAAACTCTTTTGTGCCACCGGCGTATATAAATGTCTCGCTCAGCCAAAGCGTTAATTGACCAGGACGTATACATACGTCTTTCCGATTTTCGATCATTTCTGTGCACTGCTATCTGTAAAATTATTCCGAAGGCTTTGGTATGCAATAAAAGAGCACTGACAGTGTTTGCGAAGGATTTACATATTTCAGAGAATTTGCTTATTTATTCTTTTTCTCTTCCCCTCCCCCATATATCACATGCGTGTACTTTCGTGAAAAACGATGGCATTGGGTAGCAAATCACGTAACTTTTAATCGGCAGTTAAGGGATTAATTATAAACTGTACAGATTATCAAGGTAAGGGCTAATTTCTGTACATAATTTTATATATGTCAAGCCAATATGGAATTACTGGTAATTATTAAACATGTTTTTAACTTAGTATTGTTAAATTAATTATAAAATGCATTGTGCAGTTTTGATATATTTAAAAGTGTATGATATCAGCGTAAATGCGTATTTTATTTTTTTATTATGTCAGAAATGTATTTTGTGTTTGTTTTAATAACTTTTTATTAAATAGCCTTTCGTTTTCGATTTTTCAATATCCTCGCCCCCCCCCTCCTAGAGTTATCAAGTCCCCTAGGGGAGCGCGCCCCACAGTTTGATAAATACTGACGTATAGGCTACATGTTAAATAAAACTGAGCGTTAGAGACCTTGCACAGAGTTTGGAGAGGTCAGATGTCATTTTTCGACTGACAGTAGCTTGCAATTTCGAAATTTCATCCCCAGAAGGTTGTTTTATTGCACAAGCTTGGCGGCATTAGTCCAAATAAGATTTGAATAGATGCACTTAGGAATAAATTATTGCTAACAGCATATTTGTCCGCTGTAATTGTTAACACATATATTGACATCAATAAGGATAAAGTAAATGATAACTCCATGAAAATAAAAATTTTTTAGAATTATAAAGAAAGTTTAAGATATATATTACATCACTCACCTTAAGTATTGTTTTCATGCCATTGTAGCTGCATGCTAAAATGTTTTTATGCATTTCTTGTTCATACAAAATCTATTACATTTGAAGTAATATTTTGTTGTAATCCAGAAAGTGTGTTTTTTTAAGCCGAAAATAAAATAAATGTTTCTAATAGTCACTTTCGTATTTATATTCGTTTATATTAGTATTTCTGCATTCACATACTGTGTAATTTTTCAGTCATTAAATACCAGAAAAGGAAAGCAATAAATCCGCTTATAGCGATAAAATCTCAAATCTCTCTATACGAATACAAAACCTCAATATATCTCAAATGAATATCATTTATAATTCAAAATATGTTTTCTATTTTGTGTTAATAATCCAAAGACACTCAAAATGAGGGAAATGTAAACAATAAACAGCTTTAAAGACAAGTAAAACTACATTACTGAACTTTTTTTGTTGGTCGTTGTTCATTTCAAAGCAGACTTAGCAGTATTACCACAAACTCACAAATATCATAATTGAATATATCACAAGTATGTGATAATCATCACATAATATATAAATCAAATACGTGAAATCAATTGTAAAAATATCACAATTGATTTTACAGTTTAAATTGGACAATCTTTTTTTTATATATCAGATTTAAAAATCAATTTCTCTTTTAGTTTTTTATCATTTTTTTGGGTACAGTAAAATCTCCAATATATATAGGAAGAT
Organism: Trichonephila clavata; assembly: GCA_019973975.1. Taxonomy (NCBI): domain Eukaryota; kingdom Metazoa; phylum Arthropoda; class Arachnida; order Araneae; family Nephilidae; genus Trichonephila; species Trichonephila clavata. Next base: position 40,615 of record BMAO01006703.1, read on the forward strand.
TTATATAAACCACTTTTCTATCTTTTTAACACTGGTATATTATTTTTGTTTCAGAACGGAAAATTTTAGTTATCGCTAGATATAACCATATCCTACTTCATTCCGCATCATATATTCCTCCAAAAATTGTATATTTAAAAATTAATTGTAAAAGAAAGTTAAAACTGCAGTAGAAAAATTACTCAATCACTCTATTCGAAAATTTAATGTATAGTTCCGAATATAAGCTGAAGCGCGTATAAACCAAAAGTGTGGTTTATCATTTAAAAATTATCCAAAATTTTGAAAATCGTATATAAGACGAACTGAAAAAAGTTCATGTAATTTTCAAACACGTCGCCATAGAAGCGAAAATGCTGCCAAGCGGGTAAAATGGTTGGAATATTTTCAAATTAAATTACTATCATTAAAATGATAATTTTATTTTTTGTTACTTATTACCAACTTATTTTTAAATCTGATAATCCTGTCAGAAAGAAGCTAACACATTTTTAAAATTCATATTTTTATGTTTGTTTGGATAATCGGCAGGAAGAAAAATTCGTATACCGCACGTTATTGTAGACTTATGTTTTATGACTGGGGAAAACTCACTGCACGAAAACCATATGCATTCAGACAACCCAGTAAGTGAATGTGAAATATTCAGAAACTTTGATTTTAACACTGACTAACCCAGAGGCTGCAGGTGAAGTTTAGGTCAATGAAGTAGCAGACATTGTTATAAAAATAATGATTTTATTTCAGATTAATCAACTTATGATTAATTCAAATTTAATTACCTTGTAGAAAAATCCGATTTAATTTATTAATATAACATAAGATTATTCAAAGTACATCTATCTTTTGATCCGCTTGTAGATCACCCTGTCAGCTCTTTCCTAAACAGCTACAGTCCTTTTCAGATCGGCTTCTTTATCATTTCAACTTCTCTGAATGGCAATTATAGCTTGAAAAATAATTTGTGGAGAACAATTCACTACAACTATTAACGACCAGCTACACTCGATTAACGATTAACCATCCACGATTAACTTTATCAAACCCCTTTTGCCAGGGTTCAAGCAGCATTTACATTAGCATAAAAACAAGTCATCTCTACGGAAGGCGGTTTCGAACTCAAATCACTGTTAAAGAATAATTTCCCCAAGAAGATTGGTTGAAGGACCGCGGATAGAACCCGTTACAACTTAGATGGATTTATATGACTTTTTTCTTCTTTTAGAAGAAAAATTGCATTCCAAACACCCGAAGAGTTCAAAGATTAAATTCGCTTGTACATGGCTAACGGATAAAGTTAAAAAAAAACTTTTTCTTTCGCTACCTTTATCTTCTAAAATTAGTGGATCCGTTCATATTAGTTGATCTCTTTACTTTCACCCAAAAAAGTTTTAAAAATTATCGGATTATATTATACACTGAAATATAGGCTAACACGTATTTATTTATCCACTCAATATTCGATGAAATTGTGTACTTATTCGTGAAGTTAAAAGAAATTGCTTAGAACTCACACGCACTTACACTGCTGTAGGTAAAAAATGCAACACCATGAAGGAATCAACAAAATTAAATGAACTTTGCAGCAACTATCAATTATAGCATGTTACGTAAAATATTAAAGCTTTAAAGCCACCGCGCACGCATTGCATGCGCAGCGCTCTCTGAATTGATGCTAAAAGCGTATAAATAGAGGGCAGTAGAGGGACGTTGAAAATAGTTAATGATTATTTGTTAGTGGCGAACGTTTAGTGAGACCTAAGTATGCCTCCACGACGAAATAAGGAGAAATTCCAACAACTTACGGAGTTTGAACGGGGGATAATTATCGGCCTTCGATAAGGAGGTTTTTCCTATCGCGCAATAGGAACTTGTGGGCAGTGGAACAGTTCTACAGTGATGCGAGTTTGGAAGAAGTAGACCGACGATCACCGAACAACGCGAAAAACTGGCAGTGGACGAATGGAAGGTGATGTCAGCGCGCGACGATCGACATCTGCTCCGCATGGCGGCGAATGACTGTACAGTTTTCTCCAGGCAGTTGGCAGCACTTTGATCTACTGCTACAGGTGTACTAATGGCGCGGCTTCGTCAATTCGTCGACGTTTGGTGCACCGTGGATTGCGTGCAAGGGTGCCTTTATACAGGATCCCCCTCACGGCAAACCATCGACGGCTGCGTCTGCAATGGGTTCATGAGCACAGAGCCTGGCCAGCTGATTGGATACAAGTTGTCTTTTTAGATGAATCACGCTTGGGCATTCGTGTTAGACGCTATGCTGGTGAACGCTGCCTTCCAGAGTGAGTTATCGAACTACATAGTGGTCTGATACCAGGAGTTATGGTTTGGGGTGCGATTTCGTATCATGGACGATCTAATTTGCTTCGAATTTAGGGTAATCTTAATAGCAGCAGGTACGTCCATGAACTGCTTAAGCCTGAAGTCGTTCCCTTCCTTCAAGGCATCCCTGGAGCTATCTTTCAGTAGGATAATGCACGCCTACATGTTGCAAAGACTGTTCGAGACTTCTGTTCAGCCCAACACAGGCGACTTCTTTCTTGGCCTGCTTATTCCCCGGATATGATGACTATTTGGCACGTGGGGGATTTGGTTCATCGGCGTCTCTTTTCGTTATCCGTGTTCTGCAGCTTCAAAAAACGAACTTTTGCTGCGCATACAAGCAATATGGAATTCTCTTCCACAAGCAGACATTCAAAATCTGTTTGACTCCATGCCACGTCGTATATCAGTACTTATTGCAGCGCGTGGTGGCTACAACAAATACTGGTTTCGGACACTTTATATTGTTTTTATTTGCTTTGGAAATTTTGTTATTTATTTGTACTAATACAAGTTGTTTGTGCATTAAATTTCATTTAATTCTGATGATTCCTTCATCGTGTTGCATTTCTTACAAACAGCAGAAAATAACGAAATAAATAGCATTTTAATAGAAATCAGAATTCTCATTTTTGTTTTTTAGTATACTAAAGTCGTAGGAAAAGTGACAAAAATATGACTGATAAGCGTTCAGACTAGTTGGAAGCTGTAACAGAAAGAAAAAAAGATAATGCGCGAGTCGAATTTTTGGGAAATCGATGGCGCCTGCTTTCGAAGGTCGCGACGAAAGATACCAAAAGGAAACTCAAAAACAGGCAATTACCATTCAATAAAAAATACTGATAAACGCTGCAAATTAAATTCTGTATAAAGCTTTCAAACAGCTGGAGCCATTTATAATTAATTATTAATGGTCTACAGAATTTGATGATCTTCGTGAGATGAAGATCACCATTGCTTAACTATGCATAATTAAGGATTATTTTTCTTAAAATGCATTAATCTTGTGTTTTAAAGATAAATATCAAATACTCGAACAGAATTTTGACTTCTTTTGTGACCTTCGTAGCAGAAATAGTCAAGAATAAATATCCATATGTGTGCTTGCTATAAATTTTATTTCAAAAAAACTTTTACTCAGAGAATTAAAAATGAGGCTTCATAAAAATATATAAAAATAACGAATAAAACATAGTGTGTGTAAGAGATTAAGATTTACAAAATAGTAACGAATTCGATATATTTAAAACAAAGCTTTCTAAAATGTGTGTGTGAACACACATATTTATTATTTCGTTGATTGAGTAATTTGTGTTAACACATTGGATGCTAATTTTGGAAAAGTCTCACTAGACCAGCTCAAAAATTTATTGTAACGTAGATCGAGGTTCGTGGATTTTATGCAAATCATTCGCAAAGAATAAGACAGTTCTTTAAGAGTGATGAGAATTTATTAATGAAATTCCAATCCTTGAAATACAGGATTCAGCAGCAATATTCGCAGAATAAATCTCAGAAGGTCTTCACACCTTCAACAGCACTCAGACACAATTATCAGTGTCTAAAATACACGTATGTAAAAGATTATACACAAGCACCGCTCGTCTTATTGAACAGTTGAGCTAATCAGTAATCACGACCAAGGCAAGTCTACTAATCGCTAGTCAAAACAATACTGACTAATCGCTGGTCAAAACCATACCAACTCAGCTCGGTGAGCGTCTCCCTATTTATATCTCTCGCGGATCTTTCGAGAAAGATCTGCTTGCGCCATAGATCGTGAACTTAGTGGATTTCTCCATAAATATCCAAAAGAATCCAGAGGGTCTCAAATTTGCCAAAAATGGACACCAAAGCCGCCAATTTGGTCGCCAAAAGGGATGCTAACTTGGTTCTATCGCCCAGATTTCGCCAAGTTCTCATTGAATCGTCAATATAACGTAAGTGATGACATTGCTTGAATATATATATATATACGTATATATATTTCAATTTTAACATAAATTAAATATATCATAGAGTAATGTAAATGCATCACACATCCAAATACAGATTATTTACACTATTTTACACAAAATTCGTAACAATATTTTATAGTTAAATACATTTTAATAACAGCGACAAAAAAAATGGCTAATCAGCTTGTAAATTCTACCGGAGACGAGATCACGGAGTACGTGTCGCTGATGCAAGTGTTCATGTGCTACCTTTCCACACGTGGAATGTTTAACGACGTAATAGGAAAAGCAGCAGATTTTTTTCAAATTTTGATTAAGTTCAAATCTTTATGTCTCGGTCCCTGGGAACATCGATTTCAAAAACGGCGCGTTTGGTGGGTTGCTCACGTCCAACAGCTGTGAGTAAAATCTGACTATAAAACTTTATCAGTGTATTAATTCTTTAGAATCAGAGGACATGTTTACAATACTTTACATAATTTTTCATAAATATGTTTTCTTACGATACTGACAAACAGTGATCGCTCAGGATAACAAAATATATACAGTTTACAATACGATATTAAGAATAAAATAGGTAGCTATTTTTTTTTAAGTAAAATTTATTTTTTACTGTGTTTTTCCTTCCAAAAAGAATAATTTCGACCCGTAGACCAATAATATTGGTGAAATGATTGGCTCCCATTAAAGAAAAGTTAATAATTTCATCGGTCAAATCTCTCATAATATTCAAAAGTAACAACTAATGCATTAATTTGTACGTTAAGTCATTACGTTTGGTGGGAGTTTTTGTTTGGGGAACATAGTCGCCGAGATAATACGCAAGTTCCGAAATTCCCCATCATTATGACTTGTTAACTATAGAAGTGGTATACTTAACACGCCTTTAAAATTCAACAGGGAAATACTTGTAATTGTTGTGATACTGAAGGATCTGATTATTTAGAGATACAACATCTGACAATAAAGTTCGGTGAATAAAGACAGAACGGCTGATCTGGCAACGCTGGCGAAACAAAACGCTACATAGGCGTAGCGACAGGGGTTGACCCCCCCCCCGTTGTTCAGTTGTGTGTCGTTTGTTTTCCGCGTAAGACAAAGTCCTTGTGTTTAGTGAGTTGGTTCTTAACTGAGAACAGGAAAACGAACGAACAAAAGATCTTTTTAAAGTTTCGTTTTAAGCTTGGCAAGAAACCGAAAGAAAATTATGCGATGCTGGTACGAGTTCATGAAGATCAAGCACTTTCCATGAAGTGTGTGTAAGAGTGGTTCTCCCGTTTTCGAAAAACAGGGAAAGTGTTTCTGACAACCCCCGTAGGGGAAGACTGGCAACCTTCGTCAGTGACGAAAGCATTGAGAAAGTGAGTAAATTATACTAGAGATTATACAAGAGAATACTAAATTATCCTAGAGATTATACAAGAGAATACTAAATTATACTAGAGATTATACAAGAGAATACTAAATTATACTAGAGATTATACAAGAGAATACTAAATTATCCTAGAGATTATACAAGAGAATACTAAATTATACTAGAGATTATACAAGAGAATACTAAATTATACTAAAGATTATACAAGAGAATACTAAATTGTGCTAGAGATTGAGAACATCTCTCTTCTGGTTTAAATTATTTGGATTGTGTTGATTATTTGTGTGTTCAAAATATAGATTGATTATTTGATATGACTAATCATCCTTCTCTTCCTCCCACATCTCTAGGCGGGCTGAGAGAACATCTCAGTCCTTACATATTTTAGTATTTACAAGTTATATATAATACCATCATGTAATGTAATATAAAAAGAAATGAAAAACATAAGATGTTTCTACCTTTAAATAGCTCCCAGTGGGTGGTGGAAAACACACTCCCTACCAAAAAAATGATCTTAAAAATCAAATTAATTTTAAATAATTAGCTGAGTGAGTTTCTATTTATAAATCAATCTAAATTCAAAAAATATTTTAACATAACATTATTATGAAAAAAATGGCCCTGTAAAGAGTTAAAAAAGTTAATGCATATGCTCCCTTTATTGCACAGACAGAGGGCTGACTTCTTTTTAAAGGTAGTTTTTGAGAAATGCACGTACTTAAAATAAGAAGAAAAAAACACAACTGAATAATCTAGTTATTTTAAAGAGAAACTGTGTAATTGTAACTGTTTGGTTGATTGTGTTTTCCTGCCTAAAATCCACGTATTGCTGAATCCCTAACCTACGTCCTAGAGTGGCCTCATGTCAAATCTGGTCCTGTGTATACCACAATGACTAAAAATATTTGAGAGTCATAAACTTACCGGATGAGAGCAGTGTAAGTAATTTTGAGAGTTTTAGCGTCTGCTCCCCAATCCCTACCGAAGATTTATTTTAAGAGCTGATGTCTCTTTCGACCTTTTTCATAGACTCTATGAATGTGTTTGCTGCAATTAATTTCAGTATCTAATGAGAATCCCAGATAAGTAGGGGTCTTGGTAGGTTGCAGCAAATGGTCCTTTAGGTTAATCATTGGTTGATAGTTGAACAAATGCCTATTTGTAGTGAAGAGGCAGCTTAGAGATTCGGTGGAATTAAAGCTTGGTTTATGCTCCTCTGCAAAAAACTGGATTTTCCGTAAGGAATCATTCAGTGATTTTTCCAACTTAGTTAAGTCCGTATCATGGTCCCAGAGCACAGCATCATCAGCAAAATTGCCTATTTGACAAGGGGGTGCCACTTTTTCAATTCCGGCCAAAATTAGTGAAAAAAGGGAGGGGCTCAATACTGAACCCTGTGGAATACCTTGGTATGTCTTATAAATGCCGGACAAACTATTTTGATATTTCACTCTGAAAGATCGGTTATTCATGAAATCGGAGATCCATGGAAGGGCACGGCCCTTGATATCAAAATCGGAGAAGCATTTTAACAAAAGCTTATTTTTCCAAACCGAAAGCTTTACTGAGATCAAGAAAAACAGCCATTGTGTGTCTGGTAGGCTTCACATTATGTGCATCTTTTACCTTTTGAACAAAGTAGAGTATTTGATCAATTGTACTGTGACCCCTATGGAACCCATATTGTTCCGGAGGCAGCAAGTTATGAGTTATAAGATGGTAAGTAATTCTTCTCAGGATGATTCTCTCCATAATTTTACATGTCATGCAAGTGAGAGCAATTGGGCGATTGCTTCCCATACAACTAGATCTTTGCCAGACTTTCGGATAGGGATAATAATTGCCGTTTTCATTGCTGGAGAGCCTGCCCAACTTCCAAGATAAATTGAAAATGTGTAAACTTCACTCTTGAGCGTGTTGTCCGAGATTAGCGAGAAATTGTCCATGGATGCCATCTGGTCCTGGGAATTTCTTAGGATTGAGTTGCCGAATAGCACAAAGTAATTCAGAGGAGGTGATGGGATAGTTAAATAGTTGGTTATTGGCTGACAAATGACATGGCTTGACAAGATTTCTGGTCTGTCTGCCAATATTTTTATCCTCTCTATTGAATACTAACTTGCTCTCATCAGCATAATAATGTCTCAGTGTCTCGGCAGTCTCTTGATCATTAACTATACGGGAAACCGTTAGCATCAGCAACAGAATTCGTATGCTCCTGTTGGGATTGTATTTTATCCAGATTTTTAGCTAGTTTCCAAAGTCTAGTATTAGGAATTTTAAAGTCCTAACTCTTACACAGGTCTTACCAGTTATTATTCTTGATAGTACGATGCTCCCGTTTGATCTCAGCATTCAGTTTGTTTAGTTCGATCCTGGAATCTGTGTTACAGTAGTTTCTGTAAAATCTCAGAATCATGGATTAAAGTAGGTTTCCTTTTCTTATGTTTGCCTCTAGGAATAGAAGCAATGGCTGCTCTAAAGATAGAGTGCTTAAAGAAGGTCCACTCATTTTCAAGATCCTCTGTAATATTTTTATTTATTACAATTCATATTAAGAAACAATTGTTCACATAAATATGTAAATTTTGAAACATTCCATAAATATTCCATTTTCATTTTACTGAAGCAGGCAAATTTAAATTATCGGGTTAGAGGGGGGGGAAACAAAGAATTGATTGAAAGAAAATATAAAAATATAATAAAATACACATACATTACTCTCTCTCTCTCTCTGTATATATATATGTATGTATAATAGGGAAATTAGAATATAATATTATGAAGATGGAGCATTTATAATCTTAAAAATGTGTCAAGTATGTTTCCTGTTCTTTAACACACTTCATGGCATCTTGCTTTTCGAAAGATAGTGAACTCAGAATTAAAAAAAATCTGAAGTGTTGTACTGTATTTCACTTTTTCACTCCTTAAATTGCTTCTATTCAAAGTCCTTTTATTGCAAGGAATAGTTAGATAAGAAATCTTTATCGCAAATAATGTAACTTTACCAACTTCTTTTGGAAATAATCGTACATAATGTGCTATGTATCGAGTAGAAAACATAAACACAAGCAATGGAAAGTCATCAATTCATAATTTACACTTTGTGACGGATCTATACGCATCCTTCCACTAATCCTCTTGAGAATTCTTTTGGGCCAACGATTTTAACCAATCTTCTCCTAAAAGAAAAAAAACGTGATATGCAAATTAAGTTTAATATATATATATATATATATATATATATTCCTTCGTCACGAGTTTGAGAGTTAGGGAACTGTGAGTAGATTAGAAATGAAGTGAATTGGCAGTGAAGTGCATATGTAAACAAAAAGTAAGAAAGCCAGAAGTTTAGATAACAAGAAAGTGACACGATTAGCTAACCAGGAGTGTTAAAGTCAACTTGAATTAAATAGAAGACTGCAGGAATTCAGGTACTGTGACCTTAAATTAAGTTTACATTTGAAGAGTTAAACTAATAGTGCGGTTATTAAATACGTAAGCTCTGTGTAAAGTAATATTAAAGAAAAAGAGAGGCAGTATTGAACATATTCTCCCCAAACGCGAATCTCGTTTCTCTCTCGCGCGCTCTATTACTGAATTGAATTATCTTATTTAGAGTGTTATTTGTGTCTTAGTTGATTATAGTGATAAATAAAATAATTAGAATTCATCATGTCGTATGATCCTTTAGTTCCTTCCACACCTTTAGCTGGGTCACAGGGTAGAAGGGATTTAAACGCGTTTCGACTTTTTATTAAATTATAAAAAAAATTATATTTTAAATTTTTTTTCGTCCTCCTCATATTTCTTCCACCATCGTTATATAAATCAAGTCCTTTGGGAATAAAATAAAATAAAATATATATTAAAGTAATTGTATTCTCATTGCATGCATTTAGCATACATACGTATATATGGATTACGAAGCGAAGTTTGCTTCAGTGAGTCATTCGAAATCGGACCATACTATCAACCATACAAGAATATATAAAGATAGAGGTAGTATTAACAGGGCATTAACAGGGCAGAAGATATTCTTAGGAATTACACTTTTTTACTCTCTTTATCACTTTAAATAATATAACTTTTCCAGCAGGATTTTTCTCGATTATTGAAAATGCAGATTTTGACTTTTTACTATAATTATAATTCATCTAAATAGTTTTTAACTGGGACTAGAAATGTAAAAAATATATTAGTAGAAGGGAATGTCAAAATTTTAAAATTTTAGAATGATTACTGCACAAATAATCAAAAAAAATTATAAAGGCTAATAAATCAATAACCACAGTGCAATTGTCGATAACTAACTGTAGTAATTAAATATTTTTTTCAAAAGGACATATATATGTAACATAAGAATTTTTTTTTAAAAAAAAACAAGCAGTATGATAATATTTTATCTGACATCTGCTAAATTTTAACAGCCAATAAAAAATTATTCAGCCAAAAATTACTTAACATTTAACTTTTGAGTAATACTTATTATTTTTTTTATGTTTTAAGTAATTTAAAATGGGGTAAAGGAATTAAAGTTGTATTTTCCCCAATGCGCAAGCAATATTAAAGATTCTAATCACAAAATAAAAAGAAAATTTGCGGAACGAGAAAATCAAAAAATGTAAATCAGTTCATTCTTTAACATCTTAATAATCTGGAAATAGCTCAGGAAAACCTCATTTTCAGCTTCAAGGCTAATCATATCTTAAAGTAAGACTTATCATTCAGTTTTGGTGATTGATTACTGTAGCAATCAATCATTGAAATGTTGCAATGGGAAAATGTCAACGCCCCAAACAGTCATATTTGACAATGATTTCTCAAAATCATGTGCTGTGCTTTTTCGCGATTAATAAAATTTTAAAGAGGTTTCAGACAGTTTTAATGATAAAAAAAATGTTAGATTAATGTCTTTAAAGCAAGAAGCCGTTAATTAGTCTTGAAGCAACAATTAATTACTTGTTTAAAAAGGGAAACAAATGCCGTATTGACCTTCAAAATAGTAGTGACGAGCTAATAAAACCTTAAACACATTTTGAATTACACAGTCAACTCTCGTTAATTCAAACCTTCGATAATACGAACTCTCGCTAATTCGAAGTATATGCTCAGTCCCTAGAAAAACTCTTGATATTTCGAACTAAAACAATACGTTTTGGTATAATCAATATTTCGAAGTAAAAACTGTGGCTGGCCAGACTACGACAAGCGATAATTCAAAGTTACCTTATATAACTCTAGACAATTCGAACACTCACTATCATGTACAGTCCTGTAGCAAAAAGGTTGATGCTTACAAGTTTTGTGTTGAATTGTTTCTGTGTGTCTCCCCTGTAACGTAGTCGCTTTGATGACCATTTGTCCGCCAATTCTTCTTTGTGTTTTCCGATTCCTCAGGAAAAAAACACTTTTGTTGCTTTCCTTCTTCAAGTGGACAATAGACCAACCGCACCTGTTGTTAGCCGTCCATATCTTTCGTTTAACACGTGGCCTTACTACATGGGATCATAAAGGATGTTCCGCTATTGTGAATAAGAAATGCATAGAATTGTGTATTTTGCGTCTTATTGGCATGGCGATTTATAGCTCATTCGAGTGACTTGTAGCATGTGGCACCAAATTGGCATGGGCCGGACTGCACCGTGTCTTGAAGAACCAATGGTATTGGGAACAGTGTCTGAGGAAGCCGGGAGCGAAATTTTTTTATTTCCAATGAGGAATGGAAGGAGTCCTAATCGAAAGATCGATTTAGGAGAGCGATAAAAAACTGGTCAAATTTTGGCGGATTGAGTAGACAAGAAAAAGCCCCAACATCCATACCATTAAGTATAACTCCGTAGCTCAGTATGAAATTGGGAATACGCCGTCTGTTAATTTTATATTCTAAATTTTAAATTAAATGTTTCAAATTTAAATGTGTGACGGATCTATACGCGGTTCTACTGATCCCTTCATATCTCTTTAAGGAAAATATTTATTTCAACCAACTTTCATCGAGTAAGGAGACGTGATTATGTAAATGAGGTATATTATATAAATTCTGTTTTCCCGAGTTTACGAGAGGGCATGCTGAAGTTGACATGCTGGTGTTGGCAAGTAGGAGTTAACGTAAAGTCTGTGAATTAGTTGTTAGTTAAAGATTACAGAGCGTGAAGCCAACGACATTGATCAAGCCGAAGAGAGCACCTGCAAGTTTCCAGTGTTGGATCCGATGCATAAAAAGTTCCGCTACTGTGAGTTTGATTAAGTAGAAGCTAGTTTATTAGTGTGCGACGTAGTTATATTTGAGCGTATTTAAGCTGTCTTAGATTCAGTTGAGGGTCTGTAATAGTATCCCCGTGTTATAGAATCTCATCTCTTCGCTCTACTATATTTCATCTACCTTAATTAGAATTGTAATGTGTCTGATTGATAATTAGAATTAATAAATTGATTAGATTGAAAACATTTCTGTGGATTATTCTGTTTCTCCTACACATCTAGCCTGGTTTACAGGTAGACAAGAGGGTTCAGATGTAAGCAGGAACCAACCGCTATCACAAATGAGTTAGAAAAAATTTATTTTCGTCTATTTTGGAAGTTTTTCCTTTTTTTTTTTTTTTTTTTTTTTTTTTGTTACCCTTTCGATAATTCGAAGTTTTTCATTGGTCCCTCCTACTTCGAATTATCGAGAGTCGACTGTATATTTTTTTATTACTCTCTCAGTTAGTTTACTGGCAGTGAACATTGCCTCTGCATGTTGAGAAACATATATTGGCAAGAAGATTTGCTGATGCTACTGAAGATCCTCCATGTAAAGAATTTGATGCCCGTTAAATGTGTCGAGGCTCAAAGTCCTCTCGTTGACGTGGTTAGAAGTTTGGATGGGGGATGGTACTTGGTCAAATATCATCCTATTCCTTTGACCATGGTTCTAAATTATGAAGTTCATCATCAATAGATCTAATATTGGTTCAAAGTACGATGTTAATAAATAAAAAAGTTGAAAAAATAAAATTATTATTGAAATTTTTTTTCTTTCGAAATTGTAAAGGAAGAAAGTTTTGATAAATTTAAAGACTCTTGATGAAGTACCCAGTACACATCAACGGAGAGTAAAATGATGATTAGGAGAAGAAATGTAACTTTCTTGGATGGGTTATATTGGTGTGAATCAGATTCATGCTTTTGACAATCGGTGAAATGACATTTTTAGAATGATTTGGTGTACTATATAGTATAATGCTATTTCAATAACAATACAACACAATTTAGCCAGTTAAAAATAATATTAAGTTTTTATGTCTTTATGTTGGTATTGTGTAAATATAGGTCAGGTGAAGGTGCAAGCTGAAGTAAAAATCTTGTTTTTAGCCGCCATACAAAATTAGAAATACTGGTTGCACTACACGAATTATTAAATCACGAGATATTTTCAGTCAAAATTATTCAATAAAATAAAAAAAATCGATGAATTAATATGATATTTACCAATTAATACAGTGTTTCTCAAACTTTCAATATTTGCAACACGATATTCAATCATAATTTTCACATATAATAATAGTGTATTGAATTCAATAATACTATACTTTAACGCTAAAGCTGCAATGCGACTTTATTCTCTTAAGTTTCACCGGATCACAAAAACGTCTCTCTCACCAAAGCGTTAATTTCCCCGGACGTACAAATACGTCATTCCGATTTACGATCTATTTTGCGCACTGCATCCATAAAATTATTCTGAAGACTTTATAATGCAATAAAAGGACCTTGACAGTGCTTGCAAAGGGTTTACTTATTTCAGGGGAATTTCTTATGAATTCATTTTCTCCCCTTCCTCCCAATACATCACATACGGGGAAAACGGTGGCATTGGGGAGCGAATTGCGTAAATTTTAATCTACAGTTAAGGGATTAATTATCAAGATAACAAACAAAGTACCGTACAAACTATGAAGGTAAGTGATAACTTTTGTATATAATTTTTAAAAAAACAAGCCCATGGGAGGCACTGGTAGTTATTAAACTTGTTCTTAACTTAGTATTGTTAAATTAATTAAAAAATACATTTATCACAATTGATGCATTTATAAGTGTATTATATCAGAGTAAATGTGTATTTTATCTTTTATAATGTCAAAATGTATATGTATTTTGTTTGTTTACTTTCAGTAAATTAATAATTTTTCAAATAACCTTTTATTTACAATTTTTCAATATCTTGCGCCCCCTTCTTAGAGTTATTACCCCCCCCCCGGGAGGCACCCCATAGTTTGAGAAACGCTGAATTAATACTTGTGTCAGATATAAAGTAATAATTTCACACAGGCATGTTTTATATTACGGTAATGCGCGTAACCTTTATAATATAGTGAAGGATTCCCACATGTATAAAGCTTGAAATATTCCCAATTATTTTTCTTTCTTATTGAAATATTTATTACTTGCGAAGCTAAACTAATAAAAAGTTATCAGCTCTTTTTAACTATTTTCAATAACAATGTGGCTGAAAAATTTACATAGAAGAAGAATCATATAAATTAACTTTTTATATAGTTAAACTCACTAACAAATGTTAAATAATTTTAGTTATAATTGTTATTTTTTTGTTCTTGTTAGTTTTAATAAGAACGTTTTTTTATTGCTTAGCAATAGTTAAATCTAATGTTCTGTATATAAAATAAAAACTGAGCTATATAGTTTTCTCATTTTTACTATGTATTTTCAGACTTCAATTTATTTTTTTCCCCTATGACTCACTAACCTCTTCTAATTTTTTTTCTTATATTGCCACATATTATACTCATTTGCACAGTTTAAGAATAATTTTTATTTTATTTAAAACTACAGGAAAAAATACTAAATATGAAAAAAAAAACCTTAATAAAGAAATATTGTGGATAAATATGATTTAACAGTTTTGTAATGAGAGCAGTAAATATAGTGCAATTTTTTTCTCTCAAACTTCATACAAAGCAGAAAATACACTGCTAACCATTAAAATTGCAACACCAGGAAGGAATAATCTGACAAAGGTCAAAAATCACATGAAAGGAAGAAAGGGTTGGGATATGGAAATGATTAGTATTTCAGCGCATTTAGAAGACGCAGGGGGGGGGGGAGAAACGACATCTGAAGCACTGCATGAAAGAAAAATTGTATATATATATATATATATATGTGTGTGTGTGTGTAATAGACGTGGCCGTTGAAAGGTATTCTTTATATGATTACTATTAATTACGATTGATGTTTGCTTTGGCTGGAATTGACGACAGTCCTGTGATTATTCAAATCTGATTATTCCACATCTTAAGCACATAAAGCATTACAGGGACGACACAATATATACGCACACACAAACACAATGCAGCCGGCTACATGTTTACGCAAACAAAATACAGAAGCGAAGGAGGGCGGTCTCCAGGAATCTCGGTATTTATAGGCTTCTCAAATCACATGATCTGATTGGGTGGATAGGTGTAGTTTAAAATACTCTCGTTAGGCGGCGGGTTACTTATTACTAAAATGTTGGTCCTGAAGGGATGGACCATTGGTAGTTAAAAGTTATTTTAAAGGATTATATTACTGGGAATTATTACATATATATATATAAGCCCGGAGTTTACTCAGAATATTCTGTTATGCCTCGAATAAGAAGAAAAAAGGCTTACCAACTAGTGTTGAAATTCGATAGATACTGAATCGTTGCTTATTGAGAGTGTGGATTATCGTTCCGTGATATTGCCCATCGCACTGGTCGAAATTCAACCACTGTCATGAGAATATGGAACCAATGGGTTGCTGAGGGGCATACAGAACGGCATGCACGTTAATGTCTCACTTCCTCCCGTAACTAACTTTCGAGATGACAGACAGATTGTGAGGTCGGCCCCGGTACAGCCACATCATGGCCCATTAATCAGGAAATATGATTGACATAGCATGGAATGAGTTGCCGGTTCTGTCATCCAAGCCTAGTTAGATTCCATACCTAACCGAGTAAGGGACCTTTTAGCAGCATAAAGGGGTGGCGGCTGTTTCTACTAATTTCTCACCCCTGTAAACCTCCTAATTGTTTTCAAATTTAATCATTTTGTCTTCAGGCTATGCGTTTACGTACAATAAATACCTTTTATGTATTTGCTTTCCCTCACGATGTTGCAATTTTAATTGCCAGCTGTGTATGTATTAAGTTGTAACGGGTCTATCCGCGTTTTTCCTAACAATCTTCTTGTGGAAATACTTTCTTTAAATATTATTTAATTGATAACTTCCTTCCGAAGAAGAAAACGGGATATTTGTAAATCGTGTCGTGTATTTAAGTATCAGCTATCGGGTTCGAAAGAGAGAGAGAGGTTAGAAGCTAAAGGATAGCAGTAAAGATTCACGTACGATAATAGAAAGCTGGACGAAGGTGTGCAATAAATTATCTGCTTAATATTTATAATTGACGATTGAACAATTTGATATTTAATTTAGATTAGCATTAGCTTAAAGTAAGTTATCAAATTTATACTAAATTAACTTGTATAGTCTTCCTCGCTATCGCTCCTTTAGTTAGTTCACGGTGCAATTCCTAATCTTGGTTGTTCAAGTTTGTTAGGTAGTTGAAACTTGTTAATATATGGTGTTGTTTTGATTATGTGGCTAGTAATTTTTCTTCTAACTCTCGTACCCCGGTTGCTGGGAAATCCCAACCATCATTACAAAATATATTCATAATTATTAAATTTTATTGCTTGTGAACGCCATAAAAAATTTAAAAGGCAAAAATCGTGACAAATCCAAAATTTTAAATAATAATTCTAATAAAGTAAAAAACTTATTCAAACAAATATGTGTAAGCCAATAAAGGATTTTAAAAAATGAGAGACAAATACTTATCGTTCAACGAGAACGATTTATTTGATTAATAAGATAATTTAATATAAAGACAAATGTACGTGTTATTAACTTTTATAAATATTTAAAGGCCATTTTATTGTTTCTCCCAGTTTGAATTTAAAAAGATTTGTTCTTACTTATAATATGCATTCAGAGTATGAAAGAAATTTTACATAAGAAAATAAGTATTTTTCAAACTACAGACATCATCTGAAAAACTAGTTTAGATTAGTTGTTTTCCAGTTTCAAGTTCTTTAAGAGAAATTTATGTAACTACAAATTCTTCATTCCAGAATGGATTTTATAAATTCTACACAAGCATCATGATTAAATGAGTCAAATGTAGAAATGTATCTATACTATACAATGAGCGATAAAATCCTAGTTGTAAAACTAGGTTTAAAAGTTATGGGTTTTTGTCTAGAATACATCGCATTACTAGGAAACAGATCCTGAAGACAATTCTGGTTTGAGAACTCGTTTCTTTTGGAAATCTGGATGAAAGATGGACATGATTACAAAAACTTTTTTGAGTCAGGAAAAATGTGCATAGCTATTAATTTCACAGAAAAATGCTTGCTATGAAAAATTTAATGGAGTTAATTTTCTTTTTCTTTTCTCTTTTTTCTTTATTTATTTATTTTTTTTTTAGTTTAAAAAATTTAGAATTTGCCCGAGAGAGAGAGAGTTCGAAGGTAAAGGTTCTGTTTCAGTTTAAAGTGCATAAAATTAAATTTCTAGCCGATGACTATTAAAGTATCTGACTAACCTAAAAATGTGCATTTTGCCAAAAAAATTGACAATTTTTTCACGATTTTATTTTATTGGCCATCTTATTAGCTTTATAAAAATATAAAGTTTACTATTTTCCGTTCACTAGAACAAAAAATACAAGGGCTTTAGTAAAAGTAGATACCATTACATTAAGCAAGATATGTCATACTTTAAAACGCGTTTTACTCGAAATGTATTTTGTTTTAAATGCTCAAACGGGGACAGAGATTGCTCAAAAAGTTTTTAAAAATATTAATTGAAATTTTTTGTGCATGTTCTGTATAACAGTATAAAAGTTTTAACCTTCAGATTTATCAATCACTGTTTTATTACAAAATTTACAATCCCTTATGTTAATATAATCACTGTTATTTTAAGCAATTTCATATAATAACTAAGGCAAAATGCTCTAGTTTTTGTAAAAATTAAAATAACTCTTATCCTGAAAGTCATTTAAAAAATAAATAACATAGCAATACATCGGAATTGAAAAATTGAAAATTTGTTTATAAACTTTTAGTACAGAATGGAGCCCGTTTATGTTATTTTTAGCAAATTTTTACCCATTTTTTCCATTTTAGTAATAATAATTTCTTTTTCTCTTCTTAATTTTAGCATATTTTTCTTAAAATGTACTAAACAAATCTAAAAACTACAAAATTCCCCATAACTCCATTTTTTTTTAAAAAAAGTTGTCGCAAGTAGTCGGATACATTAATTTTATCTGAAATAAGAAACGTTCAAATGCCTTTTCTGTAATGAAATCCGAAAATATTTTAGATATAGAGAAAAGCAATAAATCCATCAATATATATATATACTATTATTCACTATTATGATTCCGACACTGAAGTATTGATTAATATAGGATTCACTGTGTGTGTATATATATTTAAAAAATATCATTGTATATAAACTCTTATCAGAATGAAGGAACGAATATAGAAACAATTGACTTTGCAGGGGGACCCAAATGTTCTCCGTTGCGCCATTGGTTACAAGCATGATGAAAAGAACACAAAAGGATAAGAAGATTTCATGATGTATGCATTGAAATACATACATAATTTCAAACAATAGATATTTCTGATACAAGTTGTAATTTTCAATAGAAACTAATACTTCATTTCTCTATCAAAACTTATGCTTATCGGATCTAAATTTCTCATCCCACCCCCACCCTCATTTTTCCAAATTTCTCTTTCTTGTTTTCCAAAAATTTAATAAATAATAATAAATAGCTTAGATCCCTCTTATTTCAGCATTCAACCATTATCGGCTCCTCTTGGATTGCGGACAGCAATATGTTTTTTTATTCTCTCTGGCACGAAAATTAGTCAACAAAAATGTCCTCATCTGATTATTTACGTTGCTCCAAAAAGATTTTCGTTCTTATAAATCGAGTTTCATTGTAAATGATATAATTCATAGAGGAACGAACACATTTTAATTTTGAAACAAAATTCTACATACTAATCTGCTAGTTTTACATCCGATTTTGACTCGTCGTTTATTTTATAGTTCTCATGTATAATATCAGAATGTAGATAAAATTCAATAATGTTATTTGTATATTTTAATGTTCTTTAAACTAATATTTGATTACAATGAAACACTTTTCATTAGATTATTATTGATAACACAAAAAAAATTTGTCATGTTTAAAGAAAAAGATTGATAACGTAATATTATATACATATACATCTTCTACGACACAAATTATGATTATCGATTATCAAGAAGTCTAAGAAATCGTTACAATAATTTTTAAGCTTCCTTGTTGTACACTGATTGTTATATTTATTTTCTATAACAATCAGTTGAACTGTGAAAGAATTTAAAATCTGTAAACTCAACTTTTAACTCCGCCCTATTTTTTTCTCTGTCTAAATCGGGCCTTATAATTTAGATGATAAAGTAAAGAGAAACAAAATTTGTGTACCAGAGTTAAAGTTCAGTTGTATCATTTATGCTCGCATGTATGTGTTCATAACTAGCTCGCTTTGTATATATTATCACAGAACTGGTTTGCTTCATCTATTATTACGCACAGTTCGTATTGTATATATTTTTAATTGATTGATAGTTCTGAAACAAAAAATATTGAGAATAGGTGTTAACAATTTATTGTTTTGTTTGAGAAAATTTTTTTTTTCAAGATCATTGAAACAATCTTATTAAGAATGAACTTGGAAGGTCTACAGAATAGCGACTTAAAAAAAATGAATTCGTGTTAACAAGTTTTAAAAGGCAAGAATGTGATAAGAGAAAAAAAACATAAATGCCCGCTAACTGTGTCAATAATGTAAATAAATTGACTCCTTTTGTTAAGACAACTTGCATGAATTATGATTTCAATTTTTCTGGGGATTACATTAAATTAGTAGTTCTCAACTTTCACTTTAATGTGCCGCCAAATTCTTGAAGTGTGCCGTTAATTTTTTTTAAAATTATTAATTATACTCTGAGAAAAAATAATAAATCCAGAACCGAATCTGCGGCAGTCTTATAGAAATAAACTATGGATATTTGTGGTACATTTAAATTAGCCTTTTGTAAATAGATGGATATAAAAAAATTGATTCGGATAATGGACTCATCTATATATGAGTTAACTTTTGAATGCATAGGAAAAACTAATTTTGCTTTGTAATAATAGAGATTTAATTTCAAAACATTCGCGAAAATCAATTCATCTTGAATCAAAACTAGAGGCGATTACCTCATAATAGCCAAAAATGCTTTAAAAATATTGTTACAATTTTCTAAATCTTATTTAAGGGAATTTAAATTTTTAGCATTAACAAATATAAAAATGAAAAAAAAATCGAGACTTTTAAATGTAGATAACGAAATGAGAGAGACCTTATTTTTACGAACAAATATAAACGAAATTATCAACAATCATCAAGCTCAGATCTCTCATTAAATGAATTTTTATAATTAATTTGTAATTAATTGTTCAATAAACATTTTGTTGTCTTTGTTATACATATCATCTTATTGACTGAAAACTATTATCATACATAATGTTTATATTTTACATAATGTTTTAGAAGTAAATAATATTCTTTTGACATTTTATTGTTAGTCTGGCGCCAAATTTTGAAATTGATAAAAGTGTACCGCAACAACAACAGCAAAAAAAAGGTAGAGAATCAAATAAATCTGATGTACAAATGTATTAAGATTTATTTATATTTGTGCAAGCTGTGTGTGTGTACTTGTTGAAATTATTATCACCCCAAAGTTCTGGCAATCCATGGGAACAGACAACACTGGTGTAGTTTCAAAGTGCTAAGTTAATTAATAGGAAAAGAACTAGCCAACCGTGAATTACCAGCAATTATTTATGTTCTGAAGGCTGCAGTGCACGACCTTTCCATTCCGAATCCGAACTCTGTATCCACCAAAAAAATGATCAGTGAGACTGGAAATAGAAGCCACGTATTTTTTAGAAAAATCTTCGAATCCCCAGAATAAATGGAAAAAAAGCAGTGGAAACACCAGCAATATATACATAAATATACTCTTTCTGTAATTACACGTTCAAATTGCATCCCACGTTGAAAATAAGCCATATATAAGTCAAAGGGTATGAAAAAAATAGTAATCAAAAGTACAGAAGAAGAGTTATATTCTATTACACATTCATAAACACGGATTTGATATCTTTTTGTGAATGGCCATGAAACCTATACTACAGGTAAATCATCGAATAGAAAACTGAATCAACCCCGATTATCAAGTTCTGTCCCCCGGCACAGTGAAATGCGACCACAAAATATGAATTTATATGACCTTGCTCTAACAAAAATGAACTAGAGAGACGCGATTTGGAAGTCAAATCAGGCCGACAAGGCGACATTTCAGAATTCAGTACTGACAAAACACACTCACAGTGTTTTTTTTTTATTTCTTTAAACTCACAATGAGTTTCCCTTTTTACCTTCTGTCGACATGGCGATGTGCCTAGATTATTAAAAAGATTTAATGGAGAAGAAAATGACAAGTAAAGAATATTTATCCTTCGATGTTTTAAGTCAGGTGATGCAAGAATTTTTTCTATTTCGTTTGTTAGTTGTCTGAGTATTTTTATTCGTTTTTGAAAAAGATTTTTTTTTTCTTTTTGTATTTTGGCATGAACTGCGTGCGTAGTTAGGCTACACATTAAGAGGTATTCTTTAAGATCTGTGCAACAGGTGGAGTAAGAGTTATTTTGAAATCATGTTTGCATATTTACCTAACCTATTTACAAAATAAATATCTTTTTTAAGGAGTTCATCTTTTGTTCGTTGTTAGGTTACTTAAGATAAAAATTTATAGCTTTTACGAAGTACTATACTTTTTAATTGTATTTGGATCCAGTTTTGGAACATATTACTTAATAATTAATTTAAAGGATTGAATTCTTAACAGAGGATTATGAGGGCGACAGACAACACACATCCAACATTATTTAACTTTACCTTGCAAAAGAATGTTATTAAAATTACAAAATAAATTCTATCTTATCAGAAAACTGTTTTTTGGAAATCCTTTTAACGAATTATAGCTAAATGAAGCATCCCCCCCCCTTCAAATAAATACTTACACTTTTCTTAAGAGATTGACCAAAATAAAGTTTTGAAGTAAGAATTCAACATCTATTTTAGCTGAAATATGTATATTATCCGTGACATACCCTTTCTTTTTATATGCCGCCAAGAAATACTTATTGTATAACGTCGTAAAATTCATTTTTTTTTAAATATAGAAATCGTTGAAAGATAGAATAAATTATAAAATGATGTCATTCTTAAATTAGCAGAAAAGTTAATGTGGTACATGAATGAAAAACGTTGGATTAATCAAGAAATGGAGATTTTGCTGCTTTTTTATCTTTTGAATACAACCCGTAGAACATATTAAAAATTCATAAAGTGGAATTTATTTTGTTAATATAGACTGCTGCTCATTCAAAATATAACATCAAGAGAGATGAGAGATATCAAAGCCAAATTTGTTAGACACACATATATAAAGACATACGTTATGAAGGTGAAATAATTGAAAATACAAGCTCTTTCGAGGTGAGGAAGCCGTTGAAATCAGTATTGGATGTTGCCGCCATTGTTGACTCATAATAAAAACTATTACACGCCTTGACATTGAATAAAAGAGTTTTGGGATGTCTTATTGGGGGATATGCAGCCAACTATAATTATGGAACTTTTTAAAATTTAGTTTTAGACCTTGAAAAGGCTCTCCAAAATGTGGATTCAGTTTTGTACGATTCGCTCTATAAAGTGAGATGTATATAAAAATAAAATGTATCTCCAACGGAAACTAAACAAGTTCCGTTAAATAGGTGACGTCAAGCAAAGGCGTACCGCGTTTGGGAGATACTTAATTTCATTCTTTTCTGTGATGGGGGCAATATAATCACTGTAATTATACCCCTTGCTCAGTATTTCAATGAAAACAACTTTGAATTCCGATTTAATTACAGTAGAAATACAGAATACAGTAGAAGTGCCGAACCCATTTTTGTAACATTTTCCCTACTTTTCCCCACATTATATCATATGTACTGCTTTCTTCAAGAATGAGCTTTTCTGTCAAGAGTGATTTTTTTTTTTTTTAGCTGCAAAGCTTGCTTGTATAAAATTTGTGCAAATTTCTGTGTCGCATTAAAAATCTGTTTAAAGCCCATTTCCTCTAAATTTCTTGCTTCTATGTTCATTCATATTCAAAATTAAAAACGCAAAAAAAAATATCTTAACTTTTGGAAACCAGTACATTTTTTGAGAGTTTAAAGTTCAAATCTCTGCATCGACTTGTTTTTTGAAATTGTGAAATTTGACTGATCTGATTGAGCTATTGATATATTTTAAGATGTTTCATTAATTTTCTCTTGGAAAAAAGACATCATACAAGAGATATTTACACTTTATGCTCTCAAGATTAGAATGACGTATTACAAATTTTGATGATGTAAAAGTCAACAGATAAAATGTAATTATGAAGCAATGATATACATTACGTATAAATTATAATAAAATTATTTTTAAAATGTGCTACCAACATTGATTAAATTATTGCAAGGAAACACACACACACACAAAATGGCAGTTATAGAGACTGCCGATAGAAGTGAAAACTTGGAGCTTTTAGCATAAAAATTTGAAATGTCATACTGTTTGAATTAAAATTATCAACATCATCTGGTTTTCACATCTATTGACATTCCGAGCAACAACTAAATGCATGTTTATATGGTTTTTTATTATTCAAATATATTACGGGCTGTACAAGATCATGACAAAATATAAATACAATTCAATTGAAATAACAATTAATATACAATCATATTATTTATGGATAGTATTTGTACTAACTTAAATTTCAATGCACTTGATTTTATTATAAGCTTTTATTTAACTTACAATGTATGTATGTATGTATGTATGTATGTATGTAATTTGTTCGGGTGGAATCTTGCAACTCAATTTTGAAGCTGATAACTTCAACTTACTGAGCTGAAATTTTATATACACGTTTAGTTTGGATGGCAATGCATGTTTTAACCATTTATATTCCGATATTGCAATTAATTAAAAAAGATATTAATTAAAAATATTTTGAAGTTTTGGGCGCCAACTTCAATATGTTTGCATTGTTGTAATAATGTTATTGTTACAACAATGACAAATTTGGCGTCGAAAATGGGTTTTCAGCCAAACTGGAATTTCATAACGTTGCGCTATTGACTGTATTAATTAACTTTGTCTAAAAATAATTACATTTCTACAACGTAAAAATAATCTAATTTCTACAACGTATGAAATTTTTTTACAAACTTCTATCTATTTTCTTGGATTTAAATTCAAAACAAAAAAAGTAGTGCTATTTTTCAAGTAGATTGGTACATTGTATACCTTTCTCAACGCTGCCAAGTTAAACTGAGATGGAGTATTGAAGAAATTCTTTAAAAAATTTATCTAACTTTAATCTATGAAACTCAGACAAAAAATAATTACAGAATCGGAAAGATCATTTTTTTATATATTTTACCCATCAAAAAGAAATTCTCTAGGAAAACAATAAGAGCAAAATATTATCCATAAATGCAATGTATTTTCAATTAAAAAATAATTTTTTATTAAAATGAATGAATTTTTTAAAGAAATTTTCTAATTTTAAGCCTACAAGTAAAAAATTTAAATATACCTCATTTTATCACCAGTAATCTAAACACACACTATGACACGTGTCCTTAAAATTTAATTACAGATAGAATCTGTTAATTTTATTTAACTTACAATGTATCAATGTAATTTGATCGGGTGGAATCTTGCAATTCAATTTTGAAGTTGATATCTTCAACCCATTGAGCTGAAATTTTGTATACATGTTTAGTTTGGATGACAATGCATGTTTTGACCATTTATATTCCAATATTGCAATTAGTTGGAAAGATATTAACTAAAAACCTTAAAACGCATAATTGTCTTATCCCTGTGCGCTGCTTATTCTGCTATGCTTGGCGACGCAAAATGAAGAACTTAGGGTTTTTTTATTTTTTATTTTGGAGTTTTGACGTTTTTAAAACAGCAATCTTTTTTTTTTAAACTTAGACAAAAAATAATTGCAGAATCATAAAGATCATTTACTTCACCACGATTCATTTATTTCACCCATTATTTCACGTACAGTTTTTTTTACAAAATAATATTTGTGTTTTTTAAGATTTTTTTTAAAAATGAGTCAAAATTGATACGTTTTTATGAAAATGATGTCTAAATTGCTGCGCATGAATTTTTTTTTGTTTAAATGAATCAACATTCCGTACCAAAACAGTTCATGCTTTGCTGTTTTAGAATCAGTCATTTAAAAAAATAAAATGTCAAAAACTTTTTTTCTTAAAGATTTTTCCAAAAATAGTCAAAATTTTAATTAAGCATTTAATAACTTCGTCATTTAAGAAGATAATCTCACGAAACTTTTTTTCGTGTGTAGAAAAATATTACCCAAGATATTTAGGAAGATTGAAAAAAATGCCTAAAAATTACTGTTTTAAAAAAAAATTGTGTTTTTCGTCTAATACCCTTTTTGCGAGAATTGATTCAGCTAAACCAGGGATTGCGAACCAGCGTTGAATGAGATGAACAGGCTGAGAAACCTGTCCAGCTATAACTAAAAAGTAAAAAAAATTTTTTTAAAAAATAAGCTTTTATTTAACTACGCTAAAAAGAATAAAATAAACTTTTCCTTTAAAACTTTCTTTACTATCAACTTATAATGTCATTACACAATTTATATGATATAAAAGCTTGTCGCGATATTTACCTGAGAAGATAAACAAGTAAAATAAATAACTTGACCTGATTGATTTTAATTTTTAAAATTTCTTAACTAAGTAAATACGAGTACTTCAATACGACAAGCTTTTATATCATATAAATTGTGTAATGACGTTATAAGTTGATAGTAAAGAAAGTTTTAAAGGAAAAGTTTACTTAATTCTTTTTAGCGTAGTTAAATAAAAGCTTATTTTTAAAAAAAGTTTTTTACTTTTATTTAACATTATTAATTGTTTGCATCATTGTCATCATTAATTTCAACAATACTTAGACTTTTTGTACTTTCAATTATTTTATTTTGTTCTAAAAAAGATACAATAGGCTTATGGTAACTAAAGTAAGAAAGGAAAATCTTTGATTCAAATTTATCTAAGTATCGCAAAAAAAAACCGCATCGATCGTCGTTTTATATTTTTAGTACTGAGTTTTCGATCATTGGACATATTTAAATTAAGTGTTTCATTTAGAAATTCAATTAGTAGTAGATTTTTATCATCTGCAAAATTAATATTGAAGTCTCCACTTAAAATCATCGGTAAATTATCATATTTTTCGCCAAATCTTCTTTCGAATATTTCAGAACCTTCTTTTGTATAAATTAACAAATTTTCGAATAAAAATTGTTGTATCTGTCTCATAGATTTTCCAGGCGAAATATAAACGGCAACAATTAAAAAGTATTGCCCATTCTCGGAATCGGAACGAGCAATGCGCAGTATATACACATTGAACTTTTCACTAAATCCATTGAATTTCACTTATAAGATATACACAGCACTATACATCAGCTGTATAGCTACAGATATACTGCAATAAGCATGTCGGTGACGCGAACACACGAGATTTCACCCTTCCAAAAAGTGTCTAAAGTGAACAGCACTCTGCGCGTGCGCCAGTCAGAGCATGCCGGTGACGCGAACCCATAAGATTTTCCCCTTCCAAAAAGTGCCCAACGCCACTAAAGAAGTTTTCATTTTAAAAAAAACCACTTACCATAAGTAATAATAATTATATAGTATCATTATTTTCACGTTTTCCATAAATTTCCTCATGATTAAATTATGAGTACGTTATATATTTATTATTTTTTTGTTCAAGTGACAAAAAGACTAATCTATAGAGGCGTAACAGTTATAACACGAGTAAGTAGTATACATTAGAATTTATTTTCAGACATCACAGCGCAGAAAAATATATTACGAAAAAGGGATAGGTAGCGTGTTACATCACTAAGTCTAAACAGCCTATAGCTTCTGCTAGTCCAAGGATTAAGATTGGACTGGGAGTCTTTTTCTGAGTCCGCTAGGGGACGTTGTTGAATTCTTTTCAAAGATAACATTAAACCACATTTTTTTCTTACCATATTTTTAGTACTACATGGATACAGGGCCGCTTTTCCACTTAGGGCACGTACCTAGGGCGTAAAAAAATTGGAGGGTGAAAAAAGAGAAAACACTTAAACTTACAGCGAATGTACCAGCGCCTAGCGAATCGTGAGAGAAACATTTCTGCCCTCAAGAGAGTAAAGACTGAAATGAGATCCGCTATGGAAAATGAAAGGCTTAAAAGTTTGATGTTGCTATGCACTCAAAATGATATTGCAATGGAAATTGATTACAATGAAGTTATTAATGATTTTCTCGAAAAAATCATTCTTTTTTCAAAGAAAATCTTTGCTGTACAAGTACAATGACAGTGACTGAACAAAGAATAAGATGTCAAAAAGTAAAAGGTAGTAAAGCAATAAGCGATGAAAAAGATGATATTGAACAAGTTGAAAATAGTTCATACAATAATGTGTATACTGTAATTGAAAACGATTTCATTAATTTATTGTTCTAATTTTCAAAAAGGTGGGTGGTCCGTGATGCCGTAAAGTAAGAAATGAACAAGATGGTCTAACCACACCACTATTCTTTCCTTACGACTGTCTGTCCATAACACGGCGGGTCCATAGGTGGTGGATAGTGGAAATACTATTCAAAAAGCAAAAAAAAAAAAAAGAAAGGGTAAAAGTAAGAAAGTTAAGAGAAAATGCCTCCCGAAACAAAACAGGAAAAGTAAGAATTGAAAGAGAAGGGGGGGGGGGTGCTCAGGAAATTAGGGAGGCGTAGGTATTGAAGTGCCTAGGGCGCCAGGGAGGTTAAAAACAGTTCTACATGGATATCATTATGGTATGTTTTAAATGAAGCGTTTTCTCACTTTATTTTCACTATTTTACTGAAATTGTTTTCAAAAAACATTTTTTTTAATGAAATGCATGTCTATAACAAATTGTTAGAAATAACCATTATTTCAAATAAAAAAATTGTTTGCCTTGCACGAGACCAAAATAACTTATTATTTGAATTAATGTTTTCACGACAGTTATTCTGAATCGTATCATACATTATTTTTGAGCATTAAGGAAGTTTCAGATATTTAAAACCATAAAACTCCAGAAATTTAGGTCATAGAGTCTGTAATAAACTTTACCAATCACTGCTAATAATATGTGATGCACATACTTGGAGTTTTTTTTTATTCAAAATACCTTATTCCTTCTTAATTAAAATCTACCTTCTAGCAATAAATAGTTAAGAAAAGAAAACTGAGAGGCATTATGAATATATTATAATCTTTAATCTACACATTTTAAAAGTATTCTATAGAATTATTAATTTTATTATCTTCACACATTTAAAGTACATGTTTAGATATTTTTAAAAGACCTGAAAATGCAGAAATAGACAGAAAAACACCTGCAGAAATGAACAATAAAGACAAGTAGGTAAAAATTCGCACTTTTTAATGTATTTTCTTTATTCCAAAAATATATATATATAGCAGATAGAATATGGAAAGTTAATGGAATTCTCTGAAATTCCTGTAGTTTTATTTGTATCAGAATATTAAATATTTAACGACTCTGTCTATATCTACCATCTTGAATTCATAAATGTAACGCTAATCTTATGGAGTTTTTACATAGCTTTTTTAATCTAAACTGTTGCTCTTATTAGAATACAAAAAAAAAAAAAAAAAAATCATTCGAAGGAATTGAAAATAAAAAAAGTTTTTAGCAAATCAAAAATTTTTTTATTGTTAGTACGTTCTTTTAGATATTTTTAAAAGACCTGAAAATGCACAAATAGACAGAAAAACACCTGCAGAAATGAACAATAAAGACAAGCAGGTAAAAATTCGTACTTTTTAATGTATTTTCTTTATTCCAAAAAAAATATATATAGCAGATAGAATATGGAAAGTTAATGGGATTTTCGTAAGATTGCCATTATGTTTTAGAATTCAAATTGACTATTATCTGGGAGCATTAAAATGTCTTTGCTACATTTGTATTTATTTTTAAGTGTCTTTTTTTTCATGCCATAAATATACATTTCTTTCCAAAGATTTTAATCCAACACGTTTTAAAATTTAATAACAAGCTTTAGCACACATCTATATTTAACTGAAACTTATAAAAAATAAGAGTCTTACTTTTATTTACTTATTTTTTTTTATCTAAACCTTACAGATATATGTGTAAATGTATCATATATGTATATATTTCCTTGTACTTAAAAGTAATGGCCAGGTTGTGTTATTTTACTATTCTTCTTCTACTATTATGATTATCTTTAGTATAAGTAGAATCTTATTCTTACACTATGAAAATCATTAAACACGAAACTGAGGGGACTGAAATATTTTTTCGTGTTCAAAGAATTTCGCGTTAAAGGATATTGCAAAAAGAAACATATATTCACCATTTTTTTTATTAGAGAACATTTCATTTACATAGATATGTGTGTATATGTATAAAAGTCAAAATGAAACAAAAACATTCACTAGAACTTAATGAAATTTAATACAAAATGTTCAAAATATTTGGAAAAAAAAACATTTAAGGAGCATTTGTAATATAATATGATATTTTTCTTTTCATTGTTTTTTTTTAGCATTAAATTGTCAACAAATTGTCCGATGTGGTCTATTTTTTACACTCGTTTTGTTTCTACTTATCACCGAATTCCAAAGCCAACTGATGATAGATAAGATGTTTTTATGTGGCATATTTGTAGGGGTGGGTGTAAAAGTAAAGCTCTTAGATCAACAAAATTGGCTCGTGTCATAGGCAATTCTGAGAGTATTTCAAAGCCAAGTTAGCCTCGTTTCTACGAAACACACACACACACATATGAAACCACCTCTCTTTCATTTTACACTCCTTTTAAATCACTCCTGCATGACTGGTGTTTTCCCTATTTTGTTCATTCCCAGAAGGGGGAATTTTTTCGTGTTAAGCGATTTCATTTCAAGAGGAAAAAAATGCACAAAAATATATCGTAGTTTGTCGGGACCGTTGTATTATTTCGTGTTAACCGATATTTTGTCTTACGCGTTTTTGCGTTAGACGTATTTCACTGTATTTTCTCTTTCACGCAGCTCAAGAGTATAGGCAAATATAGGGGAAAGTTGGCTAGCTTTAAGACTACATTTAACCCAACAATGAGTGAGTTTTTATTAAACGTTGCAGTATGAAGCAACACACGATGGTAAGGTGATGGACCTCAAAATTTCG